>CAJNYU010004477.1:99930-165942 GCA_905331475.1 Rotaria socialis | reverse complement strand
GCTAAAATGTCCTTAACTTTAACATTTAATATTTAAAACATTAATTTAAACTTTCATACTCTATTAAAGTGTTTTCAAAATTGAAATGCCGCCCCTAGCTATGATCTTATGTTCTGTATCCTCTGTATCGTCGCTAGATCCTTCGTATCCTCTGTATCGTCGGTGGATCCTTCGTATCCTCTGGATCCTCTGGATCGCGACCGTATCCCGGATAGACGGAATCCGCTTTTTCCCCCTTGCTTTTTTTATCTGTACAAATCAACATTTTAACTTCTTGTACATTTTTTACATTTTGATCTCCGAAATACAGTGTACAGTTACACGCTACACGGAAAAGTAGAGTGTATGTCTACATCCTATTTTAGATTTCTATTAAAAACGTTGGTTTGCATTTACTTTTAAATCCATAATTGCAGTTCTACATTATTTATTATCTAATACAAGCTTTCTTAATGAAAAATAGACTGATATCAAGATTCCTACAGCTTTATCACCTGCTTTACCGTATAGCATCGGAGAGTGAGCGATCACAACGTAGATTAAATATCTTAAATATAGTAGACATTCGAATGGGAAATCAATGGATAAGTACATCTCCATGCGAAATTATTACAAATCTTGTAGAATATTATCTGGCCCCAGGTCGAACATTCCGGCCACCGGATCCCGTATAATACACCAGGAAATATGCCTGACAGTCACCATATCCTGCAGGAAAACACGGGAAATCGCTGGAACATGGAAGCAGTATTCTGGTCAAAAATACGGCCAAACTTTTCCGTCGAATTCCTGCCAGGCTTCGGTACTTTCCGGCAGGAATTGATCGAAACTACCCGGAGCCGACCGTTTCCAGGCCGGACTGTTCGACCTGGATATCAAACGATAAATGAATATTTTATGTAGATGAACTTTTATTCTTGATTTATAGTCACGATATTCAGGAAAATAATAAGCTGAGAAATGATAGACATTCTCTCGCGTGTTCTTAGGCCTTTCTGAGGCGCAAGTAAATTTAACATTATCAAAATCAATCGAACCATTGAAGAGGTGAAAGAGGTTATTGATGCTATTGCTCAGCGTTATCTTCTCAAATTATATTTAGACAAAATGAAAGATGCTGAGCGAGATCTGAAATTTTAACATTCCTTCATGTATTCCTTTCATTCTTCTATTTAAGAACGTGATCAACGTAGTGTACAACATGTCTGATTGCAAAATCAATATTTGATTACTAAGCCACGCCATGTCGAACAAACACGGTCGTTTACGACTGTATACGGCGAAATACGGTCATATAAGGAGACAAAACGGTCTTTTACGATTCCTGTACATCCCAGGATGAAGATGAACTATCGGAAATAAGTGGAAATCCAATGATCCGGATTCCGATATAAAATTCGACTGAATCCTATCAGTTCTCGTCGAATTCCAAGCAAACCCGATGAAATCCGGATTGGATTCCGGGTCACTGGAATTGTTGACCTGAAATTGAGTCCGTATACGATCTCCGTTTTGCTCCGCATTTTACTGTACAAGACACGAAGATATACGATCGTCATACTGAACCATGTATTACGACCAAATACGATCGTGTGCGGGGGTAAGCGGAGCGTACACGACCGTTTACAATCGTATATGGACTCTGTAAACCTCGACCTGTGACCATATGGATGTTTTTCTTGTTTCTATTGTTTTGTTTACTTTTCTTTTTTTGCTTCTCTGAGCTTCATTATATTATCATGATAGGAATATAAAAAATTTTAAAACGAAACATCTAATTTATATAAAGAATGTCAACAAATCCTTGAACCATTTACATTTTTTAAGTATTAACACGCACAATGGCAGCTCGATCAATCGAACTTTGAGCGAGGGCAGGGGCAGCAGAGCGTCATTAAGCTGAGGGTGAGGCTCATAATATTTTTTTCTACCGTGAAATTTTATCAAAGTATCAAGCAGAAAATAAGTCTTCTTTTTTATCAAACTTCAGTAAAAATAAAAATTGTCAACATAAAAAGAAAGATTAGAAAATACCAAAAAATACTTTTCGTTGCTCCTGCTCTGATGCAAAAGTCGAACAATAACTTTTCAAGTCAACAGAATGGTTTGTCCACCTAATGCTATACTTCGGTGATCAAGTTATTCAAAATTCTTTTTCCAGACTGAGATCTTTATAGATCATTAGATGCTTATTTTGCGCTGATTATGTATCTAGCAGTTTTTTTCTTGAAAAAAATGAAACTTTGGCTTCGTAAATCGTATTTAAGGGTTTTCAAAAATCGTATTTTGAATTTTTAAACAGAAATTTTTGGAAAAATGCTGCCTACCATACCACATTCGCTGCGGAATTTAATTTTCTAAGACATAGCCTGTTTATATTTAACTTTCACTCCTCAAGACAATTTTTACACTGTTGAAGAGTTTCAACTTTTCGTAATGATAACGATCTTCCGCTTCGATGCAGCAACTTGTTTTTTTTTTACGGTGATTATATGTAAAGAATAGACCAATTACTCTAAATATCAAATAAATATCAGCATGTAAAGTGGCCCTAAATTGATCAATAAAAAATAGCGTAGAAGCGTTACGTTTGCTGTTTGCATTTTTTTATTACAACAAATGTGACTTATGAAAAATCTTTTTTACCACTTAAAAGTTCATTTGAAGAAATGCTGTTTGAAAAAATCGTACTTGTTCCAGTGCCACCCGTGAAAAGAGTCCTTTCAAGTAACAGCGTTCCGATGCCAAAAAAAAGTTTCCGGAAGTTCGAAACTTCAATAAAAAAGAATCACTTTCACATTATACATAGAGCAAGATAAGGTGTATCGAATGAGTTTTCTAGCCATTACAGTTTCTGAGATAATTGAAAGAAACTGTCAAAAACACAACAGTCTAACGTTTGGAAACCCCGAGAATCCATCTTTTATTTGTATATGTGTGTCAATGAAACACTACTTAAAGGAATTGATTTCATCTGTACGATAACAGAATAGAAGAACAAAAGAAAAATGAGCGTCAACTGAATCGCACTATAACATAGATATATGAGAGAATATGTATCTAGGCGTGTTAGATTAGATGCTTACATCATAGCAAATCTTGAGAGAGAAAAAATAACAATATTCAGTACGAAGCAAGTGAGACTAAACCTCATTTGCTCAAATTTAGGTGAGGCTCAAGCCTCGCGGGTCTCCGTGACTCCGCCGCCACTGAGTGGAGGAATTATTGTGTTTAAAAGAACTAAAAGATTTACAATTCTTCGTTGTTTATTTGTTTTTACATAGGTGATAGAGTTCAATAAATATTACCCTATGAAAGAAGCTTAGATTGTTAAGGAGAGAGATACACGGATTTAAGCTACCAATTCACATTTCTGTTGTTTCAATAATTTAATCTTCTTTAGTGAATTATATTGCAACAGATATTTTCGACACAGATTAAATTTTTAAGCCTTTAAAATATTCTTATGCTTCAGCACTCGAATACTATATTTATTGAAACGAAAATTACTTCGCATTAGATAAATATAGTCGAATAATAGTTTATATCAAAACAATCAGATCGTTTATCCAACTCCGAAAATTCTAAACGACGAAGTATCTTTGTTGAAATTTAAATAGTTTCTTTTTCTCCTTCATTAGTCTAGACGAAAGCGTCTGAAATAAAATGTGGTAAGATGATTTGCAACAAAAATCAGTTTTTACTAATTTTCTTTTCAAAAGTAGCTAAAACAACAAGAAAAATAAACTAATTTCTACGTCACAAAAGACAAAAAAAATACGAACTAGAAAAACTATACAAAATCTTTATAGCTTTTGTATGTTATACAATATGAGTTGGGAAGGCTACATAGCGATCATCATGAATAATCGATATTGGTTCTGTCAAAGGAATTAAACCTGAATGGTAATTATCATGTTCATCAAGTAATTTAGTTTTATAATCGTCAGAATGTTGCGATAGAGCATCAATACGAATTTTTCGTTGCATATGCCAGTGATCCCAAAGTGAACAAACAAGTTCACCCACAAGAACATGATTAATATTTGCATCAACAATACGTAATCTGAAAAATAATGAGAAAAATAAAACGATATTCACATGTAAATGTAATCTTACAATAAAATCCCATCTTGTCGACAATATCGATCAACAAAAGTTCGAACCATTTCAATATCAAAACTTGTTGTGTTCTCCGAAAAATAATTGATTCGATTTGCTTGAAGAAAACAACGAATAAAGTTTTTACGTGAGCTTAGAGTAAAATAATGAAACCATTTAACAAGACCGAAAATTGAAGCAAGAAAAACAAATGCAAGCCAAAACCAAATAATTAAAAAAATCTAGAAAATAATAAAACAATTCATCGATTGTATTTATTATCAAAACAAAAAAAAAACCTATTCTTCTACCTTTTCATTAAATATGTTAATTGGAAGAAGACATTGAACATCATATGGTTGAATATTATCGCCAAGTGTCCGAATAGTCAATCGACACATAGTTATACGTGGAAATTTTTCAGCGACTTCTATTGGCTGACCATAAAACCATTTTTTTAGAACCTCAAAACCATAAAGATGAAATTGATTTCCCAAAAAAATATTTAGAAGGAAAATTTGACCAATAGCATTTGCAATATAAAGTAATTTAACAATAATATAACCACAAGCTAAGTAATTTCCTGATTTTTTACCCAAACTACAGCAAAATAACCATGAATAACGTTTCCACGTACTAAACCTAACAATATTAGACGAAAAGTTCTATCAGAAAAACAGCATTGATCTATACTTACATAAATCCATGATAATAATCACGATGGTAAGTCAATGCTCTATCAATATGTTTAACTAATAAATCTATAGAATCTTTTCGATTTTCAGTATCGATTGGATCGATATCTGCTAATATACTTGTGATCACCTTTGTATCAAGACCACAATTTCGATTCATTTTTCGCCATAGAAAACCAGGTATATAGAAAAGCATCATCATGAAAAAAAGAATAAATGGTACCCATTGATAATATGAACTAAAACAAATAATACGAATAAAAGAAAATCTTTCATTTTATTTTTACAAACATTTTTTCAGGTGGTGATTGATTTCGATTTGGAAGTGCTTTATCAAATGGTAAATAATAAGATGAACTTATCCAACAAACCCAATTGACATAATCGATTTTATATTGAATGTCGACCATTTGTGTGTAACAATATATTGGATTACCAACCAAATTTGATGTTGTAACAATGATAAATAATGTACCTAAGATGATTATGGAATATCGTCGACTAATTTGATCAAAGAAATCATCATTTCTTAGTCTTGGTAAACCAAGTTCACTAAATGCCTGAACAACAGGATAAAGCATTTTGAAGAGTAAGCTCTTCTATCGATCGTCGAATTTGTTGTGAGGTGACGAAATGATAAGTAACAAACTACTAGCTATCTACTGTTCAATCACATGGTTAGTCGTTTCCTTTCTTTTCTTTTCTATTTACAGTAACGCGTGTATATTTATTTTGTTTACCTCCCATAAGATCATTTAACAAAAGAATTAAAAACTAACTATATTCAATTGACAAGAATTTTCTTCTTCGAGTTCATTCATTAACATTTTTCACATATGTTTTATTATTACTACTACATAGACGAAATGAAAGAAAAAAGAACAGAAAAGCGTAGAAACATATAATAATGATGATAATTCAAATAGGAATATATCAAGTTCTGATCAATTCAGCTTACACAATCAAAACCAAAGCAGAAAAAAATACAACAATGAAAAAAAAAAAACAGCAATATCATCCTGTTTCTCTAAACGTGTATATCTAGTTTCTAGTTTAACTTAATGTTTTTTTCCCAATTATTTACGACAATATGCCTGACATAGGCGGTAATAATTTTTCAATTCCTTCACCAGCACCATTCTGTTTCATCGAACCTTTAACACCTAAACCAATTATTTGACCGCCATTATCCGATTCAGGTGATGCTTTTGAACGAATTTTAGGCATTATTTTCCAATTATCCCATAATGCACAAACAACTTCGCCGGCAATAACATTATTTGTATTTTTCTTGATAATACGTAACAATAATATACCATCTTGTCGACAATAACTATTAACAAATTCTGCAAGACGTTTAATAGGTACTTGATCACCATTTGAATCAGTGCCCATTGATGAAGATGATCTGTAACAATACGGAACATCATTTGCTTTTAAAAATCTACGAATGAAATTAATTCGAGCGCATGATGACAAGTAAAAGAACCATTTAAATAATCCATAAATTGAAGCTATAGCAACAAATACAAGCCAACACCAAATGACTAAAAAGACCTAAAATGAAAAACTTTCCTTGATAGAAAACATCTAAATCTAAATAGATCCTTTTACCTTTTCATTATAGATATTAATTGGTAGAAGACATTGAACATTATATCGTTGAATATTATCACCGAGTGCTCGAATAGATATTTCACATATAGATATACGTGGAAAACGTTGCTCATCAGATAATGGAAGACCATTGAGCCAACGTTGAATCATTTTAATGCCGTAAAAAGTAAAGCCATCACCCATGAATAAATTTAAACACAAAAGTTGACCGATAGCATTTCCAATATAGAGTAGTTTAACAAAAATATATGTATACACTAATTTATAGCCCGAATGTCTACCTATTAATGTGCATGGAACAAATCCAAAACGTCGACAAAAATTATACCTAATAAAATGATATAGAATAAATAGATAGATTTCATCGTTCGAAAAATAATACAACGTACATAAGTCCATGATCGTAATCTCGATGATAAGCTAATGCTCTGTCTATATGTTTTGCTAAGGTTCGTATAGCTTTTTCTCTTTTTTCACTATCCAATTGATCCAAATCAGAAACCATTTTTGTAATCATTTTTGTATTAATACCACATGATTTATTAAGATTTCGCCAAAGAAAACCAGGTATATAGAAGAAAAACATCATAGTCAACAATATAAATGGAATCCATTGATAATAAAGACTAAAAGATAAAACAAAATTAATTTGTATTAATCAATAATATTTTTTCTAAAATACATTTTAAATGGATCTTTTTCATTACGTGTTGGTAAAGGTTGATCCATTGGTAGATAATATGAGGATTCAATCCAACAAACCGAATTAATATAGCTAACATAACTGCTTGGAATATTTTGTGTATAACAATTAATCGGTTGACCAACAAATGTTGATGTACTAATAATTAAAAATGATACACCAAGTAATATAAATGAGTATTTGCGACTTAATCGATCATAGAAATCGTCATTTTTTATATCTGGTGAACCGAGTTTACGAAATGCCTCGGTAATTAAATAGAGTGACATCTAAAAAATACCAAAACGCTTAATTAATCAATTTTAAGGAATTATATTCATTCAAAAAAAATAGTCAGATTTTATAAAATAATGAAAGACAAAGAACGACTATGGCAAAAAAGAGATGGAACAATGAACGAATAGAGTAAGCCAACATAGGAAGAAAGAGTTAGTTGATGGTTGAGATAGGTCAGCAGTGAATTTTTTTATCGTCCTCTTCTCCTTCCTTTCTCACTCTATGTACACAGAAAAGATAGACGGCGCCGTGTCTGCCATGTGGTCATCATTCATTCCTCTCTCTCTCTCTCTCTACAGGGAGAAAAACATGTTTATTATATATGTGTGTATACACATGCACATATCAACCAATCTTTTTTTTAATATAAAAAGAAATCACGAGGAGAACAGGATCAAGTGACCGGCGACTCATTCTGTGTATTGTCATTCGAACTATATACTCGGAGAGAAAAGAGGTGTTCTATACGGGTACAGGGAGAGTGCACGTTTTGAATTCAACTCTTTCTTGTTATATCGTCCTTCTCACTATGCTGCTTTAGTAATCGTGCATTGAAATGATCAGGCCTCTATCGACCAATGGTGATTCATAATGTACAGATATACAGGGCGCATATGAGTGGCATCCGCGTGCGCTCTTCGCTTATGCATATTCAGTTGATTGTTACGAACGGATAGGATAAGAAGAATATGAAAGAGTATATAAATATACAGAAGAGTATATAAATATACAGGACATTTAAACAATAATGTGAAACCTAATACTTGTAATGCACGTGAAAATGAATTTGCTGTAGATCATATTTAGTTAATGAAATCATTTTCGATTGCAGTGTAACGGATGCATGAACGAAAAGTAATCTTTCAAATCCTATTTTGTTTAAATTCAATGAATTAGTTATATAACTAGAAGAACAAACGGACGAGCAATTTATTGCATTATGTTTTCAAACGATTAATGCCAAGAGCAAACAAAGGGTGAACCATATCAATTAATCAATATAGGAGAATCATGAAGTTTTAATAAAATGCAAACAATAGTTAATTGTCTATATTATAAGAAGAAAAGGAAACAGCTGCAGATAAACATCATTTTATGACAGTATGATGAAAAAAAGGATGACATTAGTGTTAATAACTCTATCTGGTAAAGAAAACATAAAATATTATGACATAAGTAGTTAATTCTAACAGTAAATATGAAAGAGAAATTTTTATGGATAATGATGCTAATTAATTAAGATTTTTCTGTTTGTAGTAAAAGTTGAAAACTGCATATTAAGAGCCCTTACCGTATTATTTTTGGTTTTATTAAATCAAACCTCAGAGCCAGACATTCTATGGCGTAACTAGTGCTTAGTTCTGTTGTTGTTATTCTTCTTCTGCTGAGTGATAATACGGCTGGAAATGATGAGAAAGATATAGGACTCAGAATATACAGATTTGGTAATGGCATTTTGACGTAGGATGGTACGTATATGTGGATATAGACGGAGCGTGAATACGTGCCTGACCGTGAATAGCGTAGAACAAAGAAGCGAACACTTATTTATAACAAGAATCTGATACGTCATCCATCTTATGAGACAAACATATAGATATCTGTTAAGTTGAAGAGAAAAAATTTGAAAACAGCAAACCCGAAAAATTTTTCTTTCTCTGTATTTTATGTTGAAAGGATGTGAGCACATTTTTTGAAGTTTTACAGAATAAAATAACAATGTACAATATTCGAACGATGCTCAACTCAACAAATATTTTCTGTTTCGTTTATTAAAATATGTTGAACCATAAAGAATGCTTTCTTTTGATAAAATATGCAGAGATATTGCTCAACATTGTGTGATATATGAATAATGTTCAGAACTCTTTACAATATACAGAAGTCGGAAGGATTAGATCGAAGAAAATGATGCTTTCTAAAAAAAAAAGTAGCAAGTCTCTTGTCAATGACATTTCAAATATGTTGCAGAAACAAATGAAGGCATGGGAATCTTTCAAATTGAGATCAACTAGTGTGTCACAAGATTATTGGTATTTTTATTTCTATGAAACATGTCCTATTGATTTTCAAATGATAAACCAAAACTTTTATATTAATACTTCATCATGAATTGCAATGTGAATAATATATTAAATATGGTTGAATAAGTAGGTTTGCTCTGCTTTTAGAGAGTATTTCTTTTAAAGGATCGTGATGCGTAAATTCTATAGAAGAATGTTTTCTTTCGTCGTCTCGCACTCGATTTTTTCTGTTACTGTTGAATATGTGTTGTTTAAAGTGATTATTTTATTTTGAAGGTTTCCTTTTGCGTTTTTAGTTTCTATTTTTACATATGATCAATAAAGTCTCGGCTGTTTTTTTTGTTTTTCTCTGGTGATAACACATGCAAATTTGTTTTTTTTACTTCTTTTTTCTTATTACGTGATTTATACTCGATGTGAATCAGATGATTTTATCTTATTATTAAGTATCATTTGTTATTCTAGGATTTAAAATTATATATATATATATATACAGCTACTTGTACGTCGGATAAAATCGTAGATTGATGTGAGTTTTCAATATATAATGCTGCTGTTTTAATTGTTTGTCTACATACTTATGGTATTACTCGTGAACGGAAGCATATTGGATTATAAAAGTATGCCTCTTGGTTGAATCCGATATGAACACTTAGTTAAAAATAAATGGTTTCTATAGCTATAAAGTAGTCCAATGGAACTCAAAGTATTTTTGTTTTTTTTCTAGATATGCAGTTTCTATCAGTTGATCGTTTGATTTTTTCCTTCAATTTATTGCCTTGTTTATTTCAATTGACATTGTATATTACGATTAATCGATCTGAATCGGTAAATAATCTATATGATTTAAAGAAGAAAAGATTTTATTTTACAAGATTTTTTAGTGTTTATTATCCAATATTTCCTACTCAATCTGTTCTTCTACTGATACAAATCTAGTATTTGAATCAAAATCAGTTTTCGGAAACGAATTTATTACTGAATGTGATAAACATTTTATTGAAAAAATTCTTGATAAATCTTGTCCTAGCTTTTCAATTGATTCTACTCGACGTAAACTATTGACCACAGCTGAACGTAGGTCTACTCTAAAATTGTGTTTTCGTTTTTTCTTTGAACTTATTTTTATTTCAGGTTATGGCTATGCATTTTTAGCCGTGTTTATCATATCAATTTTATCGGTTCTTGGTCTACTCGCTCTTCCTCTTCTATATAGTTTATCGTTTAAATATGTTGTTAACCTATTTACTGCGCTGGCTATCGGGACGCTGTTTGGTGATACAATGTTTCATTTAATTCCTTTCGTCTGTATATTTTAATGTAAAAAATTCTTTATACGCAGAGAAATTTTTGTATTAATTATAAATAGGCACTTGGTGTTCATAATCATAGTAGACATGATGAACAAACACATAGTATCGTTTCCATACCTGATTATACATGGAAAATGTTATTAAGCGTATCGAGTATGTAGAGTCTGGTGTCCTAATTCTGCCGGCGGGAGAAAAAATGACTCTCAGCATTCCATTCAAAAGAGAAGGTATCTGCGCTTGTGAATGAAACGCTGAGAGCCACTTTTTTCCCGGCAGAATTAGGATACCAGACTCTATATTACTTATGAATAGTAGGTCTAATAATTCATCTCTTATAGTTTTTTATAGTTTTTATTTATTGGAAACTTTTCTTCATTGTTGTTCGCATTCGCAATATAAACCTGTTGTATGTTTTTAAAATATATAATTTTGAGATTTATCGAATATTTTCTTTTAGGATATAGTTTCTCATAGTCATACATCACTGATTAATCCTAAACAATTACTAGGAAATGAAGAAAATTTGGAGGTTACAGCAATTAAAATTGACACCAAATTGGAGAACAGCCATCGTTTGCATACACAGATGCATCATAGTTCTCATCAAAACATACCAGATGAACTCAATAGAAAATCAATTGCAAATCAACTCAACGAAACTAATAAGAGCAACCCGAATGCATGTGCCTCATGTGTTCAGTTACATGATAACTTGCCGAAAAGTTCAATAGTTTCTCATGGTTTTAAAAAATATTCATCGAAAACGAATCGATATAAACCAGTACCTGCCGTTGTTATACACGAGTTCAATGATAGCAGTGAATCGAAGAATACCGACGCATGTATTGAAAAATCAATAGGTAAAAACGAGGCTGATTTATTTCGGCGAAATTTATTGAGTTTAATGTGTGCTTGCTTTTATTTATTTTAGAGACTACTACAATTGGTTGGTTGGTATTAGTTGGTGATACTATACATAATTTTGCTGATGGTCTTGCCATAGGCGCAGCATTTAGTCAAGACTTTATTTTAGGTATAACAACAACATTTACTATTGGCTTGCATGAATTACCGCATGAATTTGGTGCGAAACTAAAATGTTTCGTTTTTTGAAGTACAATTTTAATGAACTATCTCTTTTTCTTAATTAGGTGATTATGCTATTTTAATACGATCAGGATTTTCACATTCTCGAGCCATTTTTTTGAATTGTGTTACTGCAACAACTGCTTTTATTGGATGTTTGATTGGTGTTACACTATCAAGTAATGATCATATTCGCCAATGGATATTTTCAATTACTATCGGCATGTTTATCTATATTTCACTTGTTGATCTTGTATGTTTTAATGAAGAAAAATTGTACCCACTAACTTTTATTTTAATTTTAGTTACCAACTTTAGTAGCTGATAGTCAAAATGACTTAAAATGTTTTATTCTTGTGAATATTGGAATGATAGTTGGTATTGTGATTATGTTTTTATTAGCATTATTTGAAGATAGTCTAATTCGATCATCACATTGATATATATCATATATTTTGCTCAATGGTTTTCATATATATTTATTGTACAGTTTAAGAAAAAAAATAAATCTCTTCTTTATATTAATGTAATTAATTTTTGTATATAAACACAGGAAAAAAATGAATTTTAAAAATTATTACTTAAGAGAAACCATGACTTGAATACAACCAAGATGATCAGAACTTGAACGAAGATCACCGCTTATTCGAAAATCTCCCAAGATTTCCGGTGGTAAACTGCCTTTTATATATTCAACTGTAGTAGGTATTGAATAGGCACCAGCAGGAATTGGACAAGTACATGGAAGACCAAATTTTGAAAAATATTTAGGACATACTTCAGCCCATGCTTCACAAAGATTACCATAATTACATGAACCTATGTTATCGATGCATGGTATTTTAATATATAAGCCTGCAACTTTTTTTTCCATATTCACTGATATCTAAAAATCAAACAAAACATATGCCTAATTTTACACAAGTGGTGTACATACAGAAATATCTGTAGGTAATGCAGACGTAACACCAACGCCTATGCTGAAAGTTACATTTCCTTAAAATAAATATGAGTATGCATAAAAAATTGTGCATCTTAAAGAAATCAATGATTATACCTGGTATGACTATTGGATCAGGAGCAACAGAAAGAGATTTCAATTGAATTGGATCAGTATTTGGGCCACAGTTTGCCCATGAAAAGCCCAAATTTTTAAGTTTCTTAAGCTATTGAAAGATTAAGGTAAAAAATTAAAAAACTAAACAAAACACACATACTAAGTTGGATCTTGCAACTTCTTCAAATCCATTGATGTTACTTATGGATAGGAAAAGTATTGTAATGTATATACAATGCAAATAAATGCGAAATGCCATGGTCTAAATACGAGAGACTTTAATCTAACCGAAGACAGTAAAATTATGCTCTTTTTATAAGCAAAGATTTTCATATCTTTACAAAAGATAAAAACAACCATCCTTACTGATAACGAGAAAATTAAGCATAATGAAAAGAAAAAGAATGAATGAAAAGAAAAGCATTTCGCTTAACTGAATTTTTACCACTATACAATAAACTTACCGTTTTTAAATAAATTCTTATCTGCAGTTAATATATATTCGACCGCTAGATACTATCTCGTTGTTGCAGAAAGGAAGAAAAAAAGATTATGTTAAAAAATCATAATTTAGGTAAATTTCATTTTTATCATCTATTGTCCTCAAATGACAGTACGTTATCAAAAAGGACGTTCGAGTCGTTTTATGAATAGAAATTTTGACATCTAAACCAACTAAATAAATGTATGATATTACAGCATAACTGAGAATTCCTATCTAATTATCTGATGTAAAGAGAACACAACAAAGTACATATAATTGTGCAATCGATTCATAATGAACACTATAGATATAATCAATACCACTAAATTCAAATGGACATAATCGTGACTCGATATATATATATATATATATATGTATGTAATATTACTTGCTTTGAGCTTGTAAGTTGAAAGAATATAAAAAAAAGTAAGTCAATACTTGCCGTATTGATTTTCACTATTATAATAACTTTTTTTTTACAATATAAAGTAGGCAATAAATTATATAGTTTTTAAAACGAAAAAATGCATTTTGCTTAATCTCGTAAGATTTAGCAAAGATCAATATTCTAACATTGAAATTAATCAAATCAAATTAAATTTAGAATATATTAATTATGCTGGGACGAATTATTTCTTAATAAATCAATAAGGTATAGTATGTAGGCAAGAGCAATTAGCTTTGTATGTATAAAAAAAAAGAAAAGAAATCTATTGATGATATGTGCTTTTTCTTTTTGACCAATTTTTATTTCCTCTTGATATGTAGCCGATGTGTTTTACTCTTATTTATGTGACCCGTTGATGAACAACGATTATGAATGGAGTCTTGATACGCTACTTCATCATGTATAAATATTTTATTAATGTTTTTTTTTGAAATATTTTGACGTGTTTAATTTTTTCTTTTATAGATTTTTATTGTTTTACATTGTATGACATTCTCTGTTGAAGAAATTTTATATCTATAGGTGAAAAAAACGGACAATATATGCAGTAGATATGCTTTATAATTTATTGGTCATTGATCCGTGATGAAAAATAATAAGTACTCGAAAAAAAAACAGATACGGACAAGACTGACTCTGCCTACACTCGTCTCTCTTTCTCTCTCTTTCCTTTGGCCTCAACTTTCGCGCATTTTTCTTCTCGTGCGCTCTCGTCTGTCGCCCTCTCTCACCTATTCTCTCCCCTATCGACACACCGAATAACTTACTGCTTCTCTTATTCTCTCTCTCTCTCTCTCTCATCTGCTCTCTGTTTCTCTCTCTCTCATCTCCTCTCTGTTTCTCTCTCTCTCTGACTATTTTCTGATCATTTTCTCGGTTTTTGAAGCTTTTATACATCTTCTGCCTTTGACTCTCTCTCTCTCTCTCTCTCTCTCTCTCTGTGTCTTGGCTCTCAGTATGTATAGCGGTTGTTTTTCTATTTTTTTGCCTTTCACTATATTCGCTTCGTTTAACACGTACAGGTTAGTGCTAACACTAATTGTTTTGTTGATTAAGAACTGTTAGAATGCTATGAACGAAATAAAACCTTGAGCACTATTATTTTTACTTTTGTATTAGAAATATAGTTTAAAAAAGAATAGAAAAATTCTTGATACTGGCATTATTCTGCGCGTAGTTTATTGAAAGATTATATTTGATTTATCCAGGGAACAGTATCAACTTTAATAAAATATTATTTGTACTATTTGCACATATTGTATAGAAAAGATATGCAAAAACGCATTACCGATCGACGACACAATGTATCGAGTAAATGGATATGATCATTCGATAGGTGTGCCTAAAGTTTTAAATTATTTGAACTAATGATAAGATCGATGAGAGTGTTTTTTGTATAAAGTTAAAGATGAAATTATCATAATGAGTGCGAAAAAGAAAAACAACTCGCTGTATCATTTCTTAATATCTCGATCGCGCATTTCTGTTCAGCTTAACTTCTATCTGATTGAAGCAACTTGACGTGTTCTTTAACACATTTTAAGGGAAATATTAGTTCAAATAATTGTACTCTAACATTGAAATGAGAGAAATTTCACTAACTATCTGTAACGCTATAGAGGTTCTTTTTCGTAGCCAAAATAGATCGTTTTGTTTAGAAGTGTACTTTATGTGAAATACGTATTCCTTGGTTTTTTCCTTTCAAATTTAATAGCAAAACATGCTTTTAATCTTTCACTGCTGTCATATCGAACACATGACTCAGCAGAAGTAAAACACGCCACTTTTTTAATCGAATAGATACCTGTTAATTTACATATTTGTGCTTCCGTACTCGGTAATGTCATTGAATTATATCTGGATAGATTTTTCACTCTCGATTAGTTTACAGTTAAACGAGAAAAACTTGTTGACATGAGCGTTTTATCTAGAAATTTGGCTTCTTTAGAATGGTTGTTAAGCGGATCTTATCCTTCGTATATGATACTTGTTCGAATGTATCTTAAGCAGAGATGATTTTAAGCACTTTTATAGGTCATTTATCAGTGCAACGGCACAAAAAACTCGGTTGTAAATTCAAAATTGGAAGTCTTTCTAATAATAGATTGTCTCATTAGTTTTTAAACGATATTGCCAAGAGTTCCTTTACAGTGGTTACACGTTCATACGAAAAATATCCAAACTCACTAATTTCGTCATGTTAAATCGGAGTGCATTTAGATGACTCATCCATTCTTCTTCGCCTGTCAAACGTTTTTTAAAATAAAAATCACATCGAAGGATAATGTTTTATTTTCTACTTCAAATGAAAGTTGAAATATCGACATCGAGCATCAATACTAGCTCACATACGAAAATGAATGACTCTTTTAAAATATATATGGGCACGTTTGGCCAAACACCTCAACTAGGATGTTTTTTTTTGACTTAGAAGAAATTTTTTTTGGATCGAACAGTTGACCGGAAAATTACAAGTTTTCAATCGCGCCTAGTAAAGACAGCTGAAAATTTTTAATATGAACCAAAGCAATTTGTTACAATTCATCTGCTGTGTTAAATCATTTGTACTAAGTGAAACTTAGTCACGGCTAGGATGAGTACAATTAATCGTCTAAATTTATTCTTTCAGCTATGAGAACTTCAATGCTTCTTAATTTGATATTGTTGACTATACTATCTGTTGCTCCATCGGGCGCAGAAGAAGATGCATCAGTAAGTTTATAATTTTCTAATCTGCATACATATAGACTGTTTGATAATATTACTAGTGTATTTCACACGAAACTACATATGCATTTTGTATCATTAATAACACAACCGATACAAGTACTACAAGTGAAACAAATGATACAAATAGTACAACTCAAGCTGCTACTGCAGCTGAATCAATTCTAACAATTGTTTCGAAAACGTTTACTGTGGAAGATTTATTAGACGTGTGTCAAGCACATTTTTTGAAAGATACTCTCGTAAAACCAGTTTGTCCAGAAGATACCATGACAAACCAGCCACCGTCTCCTGCTCAGCGTATGTTTTATGCAAAACTATATGAACAAAACGATCAATACATTTCTTTTTAGGCTTTGGTTTTGGATTTCTTGCTGTACTCGTTATATCTGTTCTATCACTTGGTGGTCTATTAGTATTTCCTTTTATTTACCGAATAGCTTTTCAATATATACTTACAACATTTACAGCGTTAGCTGTTGGAACACTCTTTGGCGATACGATGTTTCATTTGATTCCATATGTATGCGTCTCTAATGCTCTCAAGACATTTTCGAATAAAAAAACGAGAAGAGATTCTATTTTGTTATAGGCACTCGGTCTCCATAGCCATTCAGGAGCATCCGGACATGCTCATGGTAGCACAGAGGGTTCATCAAGTCTTGTTTCTATTTATCAATGGAGAATGCTCACTGCTGTGATGGGTGTGTAACAAATAATAAAAATATAAATTTAATCTTTCTATTGGTTTTAGTTCTCTATGCCTTCTTTTTACTGGAAGTGCTACTTCATTGGATAAGTCATTTTCGCAATGGTGGCGTAAGTGCTTTTATTTGATTAAATTGATTATTTTAATTTTTTTTTAATATCTAGAATTCTGTTCATTCACATTCTCATGCTCATAGTCATACAATCCAAGTTAACGAGAAGACAAAAGGTGATCAAATGACGGATCACACAACAGTAAATATTGATGAAAATTTAGCACATGATCATCATTCACATAATCATGTTCATCATCATAACTATAATGAACGAGATCCCACATTGGCATGTGCTACTAAAAATTGTGTTCATCATAGTCATATGCACCAAGAATCAAAAGAAAAAAATAAGTCCAGCGGTAAAAAAATAGAACAAGACATTGGCTCCAAAGGTATGTTTTTTTTTATCTTCGATTTTATAATTTGTTGTTGTTGTTTCATTTGTATTAGTCACAAGAGTTACTGGTTGGATGATAATTCTCGGTGACGGTATTCACAATTTTGCCGATGGTTTAGCTATGGGTGCTGCTTTCAGTGAAAGTCTTATGTTAGGTCTTACAACAACTTTTGCAATTGGTTGTCATGAATTACCTCATGAATTTGGTGAGTATTTTGTGATTAGATGAAAATCATCGGCGGAGAACGTACTATTATAAATATTTGAGCAAAACAAATTTTATTTATATTCTTCTACAGGATATTTCGAAATCGTTGATTCTATAAACATCGAGATCGAATATTTCGTTGTTTTGATTAAAACGTGCAATCAGTAGATTTTTCTTATTCGGAGAGACGACTTCACGTGAATACTTAATAAGGTAATTCATTTCACATGAATTAAACCTGCTTGTCGCGAGAGAAAAAGTCTTAATAAAAGATTTTTTTTCTAATAAAATGTTTGTTTGTCTTCAAATATTATATAGGAGATTATGCTGTATTAATTAAATCGGGTTTTTCTCATTGGCGAGCATTATTTTGGAATTTTATCTCGGCAACAACAGCTTTCGTTGGTTTCTTTGTTGGTGCAGCTGTATCAACAAGCGAAAGTGTTCGCCAATGGATATTTGCTGTGACGATTGGCATGTTTCTTTATATAGCATTGGTCGATCTTGTAAGTTTTGGCTAATGATTTTAATTATATTGAAGAATTTCTTCTCACTTTAGTTACCAACATTATTGACTGATACGAATTTTAAATGCAGACGTTTCATATGTGTAAATATTGGCTTTTTAATTGGCATTGCAATTATGTTTTTATTGGCAATATTCGAAGATAAACTGATTGAATTAGGATCATAAGTTTTTCATGTGTTCTGTCAAATTGAGCAATGATCCTAATAACAATTGACTTATTTCAATGACTCTCTCTCTTTCGTAGTTCCGCGCTAGTTATTGTGTTTTCTTACTTTGCTAAATTTATCAAATATCTGCCAGGTTAAAAAGAATAATATTCTTGACTTTTTTCAATTAAATATCTTTTATTTGTGTACTTGAAAAGAGACTCGATAATCATAGAAAAGAATGCTACAGGAAAGGAAGCATACTATCGAATCATTCATGTAACATGTTACAACGTATGCTTGATAGTGCCAAATTATTTATATTAGTCTAATTTATTCTAGCAACAAACGAACATCAAAACCAAATGGTTTCGTTTATTTATGAAAAATTTTTGTAGAATTTTTTTCATAAATATATTGCTCGCGAATAAATAACCTTCAGTACACATGTATACAAATTTTATCAGTACTTTCGTGTTTTTTTTTGTTTGCATAATTCAACTCCTTGAATAAGTGCAGAATAAAAATGAATCCTATAAGGAATGTGTATGTATGCAAGTGTTTAATAAGAGGCACGTATGACGATAATAAGAAACAATTTGTTTATATCCATTATCTAGTTTTAATCTTTTTATTTCCGCGAAGAATGTGAGTTTTTTCTTTAAGATATTTATTATCAATACTAAGCAAGAAAAAGAATGTCTGGATGCAATACAAAAAAAAAAGAAATCGTTGGAATATCCCCGAAGATTCATTGATGAGTTTATTCATTTGTATTCAAAGTATGTAGGCAAAGTGAAAAAACGAAATTCTATAATTGATGTATTTTTTCGAATGTCATGGGGAATTTACATCAGCCATATATAACACCTATGTATCAATATACACATACATAGTATTATCCAAAAAAGTTTTTTTCTTTCTTTCTTCAAGATATGCATTTGTTGTTTGTTATTCGTTGTGCTTTTATACTGTTGTTATCTGTTGTCAGCAATAATAATGCATCTGTAAGTTTTATTTGTACAATCTAAACATGTAGTGAATTGTTTCATTCATGGATATTAATAGTATTCTTCATCGGATACTAATTATGCGCTTCATTCAACAAATGGTACAATTATAACGGCGGTTTCAAAATCTTTCAATGAATCTGAATTAACAGAAAAATCTCATGAAAATATTATCAAGAAACTCCCAGGAAAATCACACGATAATCATCACCTTCATAAAATAATCAAGCGTAAAACACCGAGTCTTTTTCAACGTAGGTCAAAGAAATTTTTTTCTGCACTATTCAACTGAACTTTCAAAATACTTGTTGATTTTAGGATACGCCTATGGTCTCATTGCTGTATTTATTGTATCTGCTTTGTCACTAGTTGGCGTCTTAGCTCTTCCAATTCTTTATAAAGTATCTTTCAAATATGTACTAAATTTATTTACTGCTATTGCTACTGGAACACTATTAGGAGACGCAATGTTCCATCTAATACCATTCGTAAGTCATTAAAGCATCTTTTTATTTGATATTCTGTATCTATTTGATTTTTTTAACTAGATATTTGATCGTCATAATCATAATGACCATGATCATAATCAGTTAACGTTTTCGATTCCAAGTTATCAACTGAAAATTTTATTGGCTGTGCTTAGTATGTATTCAAAACGGCGACTATGATCTTAAATGTTTAACATTTTGTGTTTATTGTTTTCCTTTAGCTCTCTACATATTTTATTTATTAGAAGTATTTCTTCATTGGTTTGCTCATTATAAACATGATAATGTAAGATTTCATGTTGTGAATAGTTTTAATTTTGCAAAAAGTGAATTTCTATAGGATTCGCCTCATTCACATTCACATTCACATGGTCATCCAAATACAAATAATGAACATTGCCATTATGCACTAGTTGACATCGATGCTGATATAGAACATAGTCATCTTCATCATAATCATACGCATCATAATTTGCATCAACATTTAAATTCGCCGTCAATATATTCCAATGCAAAAAGTTTCTTTAACAATAATAATAATAATAATAATAATAATAGTCCACCATGTACTCCTTCAAACGAACCCAACATTATGACAAATCAATTTATCGACAGTAATTCAAAAGACAAACCATCAAATGATCAATCTGAACAAGTATCTCTAACAACAGAGAAGATGTTTACTTCACAGTTTAGCAATCAAATAGATTCGATTCATCCAATTATACAACAACTAAAAAGTAAATTAAAACGAATAAATTATTGAAATGATAATAATCTGTTGTGTTGTTTTTCTCTAGCAATTAAATCTACTGGTTGGATGGTGTTGTTTGGTGATAGTATACATAATTTTGCTGATGGTCTTGCTATTGGTGCCGCATTTAGTGAAGATTTGGTGTTAGGTGTTACAACAACGATTGCTGTTGCCTGCCATGAATTACCGCATGAACTTGGTAAATAAGCAATAGATTGAATAGTTTTTCGAGAATTTTTAACAATTTTTGTTTATGCAGGAGACTATGCGGTTTTACTTCAATCTGGATTTTCACATTCTCGAGCATTATTATGGAATTTTCTTTCAGCAACAACTGCTATTATTGGATTTCTAATTGGTTCGATTATGTCAGATAATGAAAGTGCGCGTCAATGGATATTTTCAGCAACTATTGGCATGTTTCTATACATTGCATTAGCTGATTTGGTAAAAGTTTATTTCAATAGAACAGTATGATTTTTATTATTTTTCGTTTTAGTTACCAACATTATTGGCCGATGGAGAAGTTAAACTGAAACGTTTTCTTGTTGTTAATATTGGTTTTCTATTTGGTATTACTATAATGTTTCTTTTAGCAATATTTGAAGATAAAATGATTCGAACGTCAACTCAATAATTATATGTCATTTTGTTTTTTTTTCTCTTTTAATTATTTAATAAAATAAATATTGAACAGAAGATCGTTTGTTTTACTACTGAATAGAATAGTTAGAAGAAAATTTGAAGAAATCAATTGTCTCATAAAAGCTGGAATGAAACGTAATTCTTGAGCAGTGGTTTCATTAACGTTTGATTGTCAAATCAATATCAACACAGGCCAGATGGCCTTCACTTGAAGTAATATCAACTGTTGCCCGATATTCACCTAATAATTCTGGTGGTACATGTTTATCTATAAGTACATCTGCATTTGATACAGAATATGTATTCGCTGGAATTGGACATTCACATGGTAAACCATATTTCGAAGCATACTTTGGACAGTATGTAGCCCATAAATCGCAAACATTATCATAGGTGCATGAACCAAAATTTTCAACACAAGGGACTTTCACAAAAAATGGTCCCACTTTACGTTGTAGATAAACTGATGCCTAGAAAAAGAAGAGATATTAGAAAAATAAATTAGCAAAAAACAAGAAAAATACATGAACATCTGTTGGAATTTGAGAAGCTATACCAACTGAGCCAGTAACGGTGATGTTTCCTGTAAGAAAAACAAAAATGGAATGAATCTAATAAATTTTAATTTAATATTTATCAAAAGTCTGCCTATTGGTTGGTTTCTGTTTGAAACAATACATTGGTGGCGTAAATGAAATATATTCAAAAGAAAAATAACTATTTTTATGATAGTACCGTAGATACGAAATTTCAATCTTTTTTGATAGGAAATCATAGCAACGGTCTCATTATTCCAGAGAAGTTTCATATAATTCTCAATTCTTATCCTTTAGGATAATTTTAGATAACTTCATGAAACTAGAATCGCGTCAGACATCAAATTTTGTCGATTGTAGACAGTCTTGAACATTTCTATTAATGTTGAAATATCTTCGTTTGAATTCTCACGATCAAGCATGTTTGTTACCTGCGAGAAGAACTTCTGCCAACTACTGCAGCTGTAGTATGTATAATCTTACCTGGTACTCTAATTGGATCGGGATTAATAGTTAGACTTTTCAATTGAGCTGGATCGCTAACAGGTCCACAATTCGCCCATGATAAACGATAGTTCGATATCTATTTCAAGCACAGAAATTCAAGTTATCAATAAATAAAACAGTAAAATTTACTCTGAAACTTAATGAATTAACAGCTGATAAAAATAATAATGATATATACATAAGAAGTGAAGGATTATTTAGTATCATAATATAGATGAAAGACAATATCTAAAAGCAACAAAAATTAACAGATATAAATATGCGTGTAAAAGTAACAGTCTGAAACTATCACTTAATCAAAACTAAAACATAGCAATTGTTCTAATTAGAAAAAACAAAATCAAGAAATTATTTTCGGACCACTACCAATTTTTGTTAGAACAATTCGTTCCAGAACATTTGGCGTAATCGGTAAAGTAATGGACGAAAATTTTTCGTCAGCATCCGACGATACTTGTTTATCAACATCAGTATTCACTGTTGGATAAAAATATTTTAATAGTCTCAAAAATTCATCAACATGTTCTTGTCGAATGAAACAAAATGGATTCGGTCCAGCATCAAATGTATAAGTAACTTTCGTTGTTTGATCTCCGTCCATTTGATTATAAGCATGAACAAGATGAATTAAATGTTTCGATTGTTCATTGAGATAGATAACCGGTGGGTACGTATCCATGCATACAGCATGAAATTGACTACTATCCATCATAACAATTTTTGCAAACGTATTGAAATCTTTATTTTTAATTGCTTCTATTAGCTGAGTCATTTTTTCATTTATTGTCGAAAGACGTGCTTGAAATAATGTTGATGTTTGTCTTGTACGTTGCATAGCGTCAGTCGATGAAACTGCTTTCTTACTTGAATTAAATATTAAAATGACAATTCGAAGTTCTGACCAATGCTCAGCCGGAAAAACACATGACGAAAGACATTCGCCTTCACTTGACCATCGAACAAAACCACCATGAATACTTCGTACAGCTGAGCCACTGCCAATACGTGCTAAATAGGCAGCTGTTGATTGCGAATCATCAAGGTTGAATAGATTTGTTAAAGCTATAGCTAAACTTGCATATGCTGATGCACTTGAAGCCAGACCACTTGATGCCGGAAATGTGTTATGAGACCGAATTTCAACAAATTTTATTTTATCATCTTTTGTTCTACGACGAATTTCATTAAGAACTTTTTGCATTCGTGAAGCAAGTTTTGTTTGCTGAACACCATCAAAATAAAATGTATCACATGTCATAGATGATGATGTCGAAACTGTTGTATAGGAATGCATATCATTTGTATCAAGTGTAATACTGAGAGAATCATTATCGGGTAAAATTAATTCCTCGTTTCGTTTACCCCAATATTTTATTAGTGCAATATTCGGAGAAGCTTGACATGTTACTGAACGACAATCAGTATCACTAGACATGTTTAAATAATCTAGAAGAAAAAACAAAATTAACTGCCGATTTAATTCGACGGAATGGACGATGATTTTCCGCCTGATTTTTCAACAAGACGAATATTGCGAATTTCAATGGATTTACTTAAAGCTTTACACCTAAAACAAATAAAATAATGAACGAATGATTTATTATTTTCTTTTGTCAGCGTTCTTCAATACTTACATATCATAAATAGTTATAGCAGCTATTGTAGCGCCGACCATTGCTTCCATTTCGACACCCGTTTGATAATTTGTTGAACAAATACAACGAACGAGAACTTCGTTTAGGTCATGTCGATGTTCATATTCAATATCAATATGAGAAAGTGGAAGTTGGTGACAAAGTGGTATCAAATCTGAGGTACGCTATAAAAATTGAATTTTTTTCTTAGCGATATTCTAGTCTGAATATAAAACCAAGTAAACTAACTAACTTTAGCAGCAAGAATTCCAGCTATTTTAGAACATAATCTTGCATCACCTTTCTTTGTTGTTACATTAAAATAAGATTGATATGTATGCGAATCAGGAAATTTAACAGTAGCTTCAACGATTGCTCGTCGTTGACTGTTCACTTTACTACCTATATCAACCATGGCAATTGTTCCATCAGACGTAATATGTGAAAATGTAGATGAACAAGCGAATTGTGTAGGAAAACGATTAGAAACAAAAGGAAATTTTTTGAATAACGAAAACATCTTTTATCTTCAAATAAGAAAAAGAATACAAAACAAGTTTAACATCGCTTTTTATTTATTTCATTTTTATTGATTCATTCAAAAGTTGCTTTTCTTTTTTCTCTTCGGATACGATTTCGATGAAGATCTAAAAGAAAGATGAATCATTAAAATCTTCATATCAACATCAAGAAGAAACCAAGTGATCTTTCTACTAAAACTATTATCTAACAACATTTGAATTCAGCTTGTTTCTCCTTGATTTATAGTTAAAATAGATACGAACTTTTCGGATGATTCTTTCGGTAATTTTCGTTTGAATTGTGACCAGACTTCATCGTTTTCAATTTCTTCAGTATTTGTTTCAACAGTTTTTTCTTGTTGTTCTTCTCGATTTGCTATTGAATGTGGCGAAAACAGCACAGACGTAAGACGAGATTTTAGATAAAACTAAAAATAAATCAATCATCATCGTTTAGAAAAAAACGATTTGACAAATAATTTACCTTGGATACTTGTCGATATGTTTCTGCATTATGAATACGAATATATTGATCAATAGAAGCTGATGCTATTAATGGTAATGTTGGATGTGTATCTATCGAACGTATGCTACCCATAACGCCATTATATTTATGTACCATAGCTGATGATGATAAACGTTTAATATCAAATTGTGCCATTTCACCTTGAGTATTACCGGCAAGAAAATGTCTAAGAAGAAAAATATGAATATAGCATTTTCATTAAGTTCACCACCAATTATACTAACTGGTTATTAGAGGAATGAAGTAATGCAATAGACATAATTGGATATTGTTCAAATTCGATTTCATGCACAGGTCGACGTGCACTTGTTTGCGGATCGTAAAGGCGGATCTGTAAAAATAAAAGTCAAATGGGAATTTTATGTTTTTAAATTTAAAAAAAAAACAACAATCTAACTTGATGATGACCGGTGGATACAAGACATCGATTTCGTTCATCAATGAATTGAAAATCTGTTACCCAAACTGGCATTCGAAGTCGAAAAGCATTTGGTCGTACCTAACAATAAATAAATTAGATTTAATTCTAGAAGAAAACTATCTATAAAAACAATGATTTCTTACATTTTTCGCTTGAAAAATAACTGATTTATTTTTTGTTTTTTCATTTTTCATTAGTTCTGTTATTGACCATATTTTTAAGTCATTTTCTTTACCACCCGTGCCAAAATAGTCTCGATTAAATGGATTAATACGTAGTCGACATATGTCTGGACCAGCATTTGCTTCAATCTATAAACAAATAAAAGCAAATGAATCATTGCAACATCAAGTTAAAACTTCGAACTAACTTCAGATACAAGAGATTCATTTTCAATGCGATCAATAGATAGAACACCATTTTCAGAGCATGTCACAAATCTAAACGAAATAAAAAGTAACAGTCTAGAATATCATTTTAAAAGTGTCGGCAGATTTTTATCCTTGACAAAAGACTTTCTCTAGTAGATATATCTTTAATGGTGTGATCCCGTAAAATAATGTCATTCGTTATCAAAATGTACTTGAAGTAAAATAAGAGCAATGCTCATTGATAGTATGCATTATGTTATTTAACTGATTACCAAAAACAAAATTTATTTTATTTTAGAGTTCAAGTAACAGAAAGATTTACATGGACTCAAATTAAAGGGTTACCTATGTTTTTCGTAAAATATTATAACTAACAAAGAAAAGATGAGCATTTTCTCAAGCATCAGAAGACTTCTTGAGAGTGGTTTACAGTGACGAAACACGCGAGTCATTATGCAAAGATCACTGAAGTAGTTATTCTAACAGGAGAATATGGAGGAGAAGAAGAACAAGACAACCGATGATATGACCATGCTCACCTGTTTTCACCAAGATAAGCTAGACCTTTGAGTGGACTCGCACGAGTAATTGTACCTATTGATTCTATGGATTCATCAGCAAATTTTAAACGCATTATTTGATTTTTTTGTGTGGCAATAAATGCCTAATAAACATATCAGATGGTTAGAAAACAAATT
This sequence comes from Rotaria socialis, assembly GCA_905331475.1. NCBI lineage: Eukaryota > Metazoa > Rotifera > Eurotatoria > Philodinida > Philodinidae > Rotaria > Rotaria socialis. The sequence goes on along the minus strand of CAJNYU010004477.1, from coordinate 139,256 downwards.
ATATATCTAGATTAATTCTTTTTACCTCCATATAATCAGTTTCATTATTTGCTAATGACCATTCAAGAAGACTCACAGCATCAGCATATGTTGCAACCGGTTTATGAATTACATATACACCACAATTTGATGTATCAATACCTTTTACAATACCACTTTCACAACCGGTTAGAACGTTAAAACGAATGGTCATATTTATCTGAAACAAAAAGACAAACAAAAATGTATTTATCTATAGAAGAACATCATATCGTCGTAAAGAAAGGATAAAACATTTGACCAAGCCTTCGTTTGCGTACAAAATAAGATAATCAATTGCAGAGACCAGTACAGTTTGAAGGAACCAATTTAATGAGTCCTTTGTTTTCGGAATATTCATAGAACGTAGATAAGAGTAAAACTTATTGCTGTACTGAGTATTCCTAAAAACCATTGAAGTAGCTTGTTTCCGGTAACCGTATTGATCGACATGAGAAGTTATTAAATCAATAAAAGTAGTAGGAAAATTGATGAGCTAATGGATTATGGCAAAGTTCAATTTAAAGCTAATACATCATTTTTATAGCTTTGTCAAATGACTTGTCTATCATTGAGATAAATGCTTTATAATAAATAATCGTAATAAGAGACTCTGTAAATCCTTACAATTGTATATCTCTCTCTCTCTCTCTATATATATATATATATATATATGTACAAGCCACGCCTGTAAGATTTGTACTAACATTGTATACATGCTATAGAATATTAATGTATCCATAATTTTAGCTTTTTCTTTAAGTTAAATCTAGATTAATAAAGCTAAGCATTAACTTAACTGTTCAATTCAGCAGTTAGATGTTTTGATAGTATAGATCTAGCAATATTACAGAAAAATTAAGTATGAGATTATTTTAGATAGATACATAGCGATTCATACGAATTCTATTCGAAAATAAAACGAAATCCACGATCTAGAAGAAGAAGGAAAGATTTGACTTCTCTTGATTTGTTTAAAAAATCCATCAGATTAACTGTGAAATAAAAGAAGTTTGTTTTATTGGTCTTTTTACTTAATAAGAAAAAGAAAACAGTCAACAACCAAATGAATAGTCCTAGATCATAAAAATTATTTAGCCGTTGTCGTTGGTGTTTTGAGTAAACCTTGTTTATTGAGTTCTTGTTTAAGTTGTTCAACTAATGGTGTTTCAGCCACATCATCATCCCAATGTTCTTCCCATAGACGTTTATCTTCACTGTCCAAATCGTCGTGGGACCATTCTTCAACTGGAAATTCTTCAAATTCATCATCTTCTTCTAAACTTGTTATATCTAACTTTTTATCTTTCGCTGCTGCATCATCTTTTCCAGTTGCTGCCTTATCTTTATTCTCGTCGCTTTTTTTATTACCATTTTGATTTTGTTGAGTACTCATCTTAAATAGAAAACAATGAATTAAAACAATTCTATTTGTATTTATATTTATATTTATATTGATATATATGTAATTCTCTCATTAGTTTTTCCTCGTAATCAATTAGAATCTAAGGATAAAATATATCAATGAATAGTCGAAAATAACAATACAGACAACAGTGACAACAGAAAAAAAGATGCAAATGCAGGTCATCAGCGCACGGTTCATTTTTTGTTTTTATACAAAATAGAAATGAATTTTTAAATTTATGGCAGCAAGACAAGAAAAATAAATAGATAATTCTTATCGTTGAAAATAAAGTTTTATTTTTAAATTATTGACTGTGAATATTTATGAACGACTATTTGCTTTCGAATGTTGAATAAGCCATTGAAGTGTAATATCTAAATACGTAAGAAGATATTCTTTTTTTACAATAATTTTTTGTGACTCACCAATATTTTCTTTTTCTTTACATGATATCGAATAGCAACAAATTTCACGGTCTTTTATTGGAGAAAGATCTCTATATAAAAAAATAAATATGATTCATTTTGCAGATATTCATTAGCAACTTACAATCTTTGAATAAGGTCTTGCACTTCAAGTGCGTTGGGTGAATCACGTTTATTGCCAAGTACAAGAACGGGAATACCTTGAAGTTGAGGTTTTTCAAGTAAATTACTAAATTCTTGTTTTGCTGCATCGAGTTTTTCATGATCAGCTGCATCAACCATAAATCTAATTCAACAAAAAAAAAAAACAGAATTAATATAACGAAGAGTCATTCAATATACATACACAATAGCATTCACACCACGGCAATAGCGTTCCCACATACCACGAAAACGAGGTTGGCCACCTATAGAAAAAACAAATTTTTAATTTGAAATCAAATTCATTTAACTTAAATGCATACCAATATCCCAAATCTGGTAAATAGAAAAATGATTCCTGAATTAAAATATCTTGAAAAAAATTCTTAATTTATTTACTTTGATGATGACGTTTCCTTTCGTAATTTTTCTCATCGTAAAGCCTACAGTTGGTATCATATCTTCAGAATATTGACCCGAAGCTATTAAATTAACAAACGTTGTTTTTCCAGAATTTTGTAAACCAACGAGAGTTAATTCCATCTCTTCTTTCCAAAATAAGCTTTTAAACCAATCGAGAACACGTTGTACAAAGGCAAACATTGTTTTAAAAAATTACTGAAATCTGTTTAGAAGTAAGGAATTATGTATATATGTGCACTGTATCTGAAAGAAGAAAAAAAACGACTAATGAGTGAAATTTCGTATTCGATGATTCAATGCACGCGGGTATGTGTTGTTGGAAATCAGACATTGTGAACGTACAAATTCTTCCTTCGATTATTATTTATACAAATGGATGTCGCCACAGTTGTATCTATATGCATGCGTCATCATTATTGGTATATTTTGAAACCTATATGACTCACGCTTTCATCAATACACATACACACTTTAACTATACTGTACTATTTTCCTACAACTTCTTATCAATCATTGAGAGGCAGACAAGTTCAAATTTTTTCCTTTCAATCGAATGGCATAGTTCTTTTTGACTGAATATGTATAATAATTTAATTTTTGAACGAAAAGCATTTCGTTTCTGTCGCCATCTTTAAATATAGCAATCATTTTGGTTTTATAATTTTATGTAACATAAAGATGGAATGATGCCGAACATGTGTCGTCTAATGTTGACGAAAAAAAAAATAACAAACAACTCATGAAGATAATCACATTGTGCCTACAAAAAAAATTGTACAGTAGAACCTCCCATAGTGGACACTTCTGAAAAATCCTAAGGATGATCACTATAGAAAGATTTTACTAAATGTATATTAGAGTCTTACAGAGCGAAACTCTTCGATTTCGAAAATTTAATAAAAATAAATTTTCAACGTTTCCTGCTCATTGGAAATTACTGATATCTCTATGGATAAAAGATCAATCTTATTAGTAGCTATGCAAAATTAATTATAATTACTGTATTGATTTAACTTTAACATTGACTTTGCCTGGTGTGCACGATAAGAATCGAGTGGACATCAACTTGATAGATTATAGCTTCTTAAAAACAGATTTTTGGATCATTGAGTAACTCGATTGATATATGACACCACTTTTTATAACCTTTCAAACGATAAGTGGTCAATCTTATTCGTATGACATAACAAAATCAATAGTAACAGTTGAGGTTCAGTAGGAAGTGCATTTAATAATCATCGACGAAAAATACATAATGCTTCAATGAAAAAAAATGTATCTACATTGATGATGGTTCTAGCATGCATTCTTTTCAGTTCAAGTCGACGAGAACAGTACAAGAAACGGTATGAAAGAGCGAAACCCGAGATGATAATTCTGTTTTTGTCATAAAATGAAAATAGTGGAAGAGGATATGGTCACCTGAGATGTTTTTATTACTGCTGAAGGTCATGAAACAAGATTCATGTAATCTATGCTCTATTTCTATTTTTCTTATTGAATAAAAAACTAAACAAACTATTTGATACCGCTTCTTGCAAAGAATAATACATTTTTCTGAATATTTTTTTTACTCATGGCGTTCATATTGTATTGGTACTGGTTAATCGCTATTATCCAGTCCGTTGTTTTTTTTAAATCAATTCAACAATTTGTGATAAATATGTAATTCATCACAACAAATCATTCTTAGTTCTCTTCGTGTAGAAATGAAGTTCATACGACCGAAACTATTGTTAACTCTATGAGATCCTGCATAAAAAATAAGAAAATACGTAGATGTTAAATTTCATAGCCATCAACAGTATATTGGCTTTGTATATTGTTTGAACTGAAAAAATACATATCGTACAAACGAGGGCAGAAACACATGCAAGTCATCGATATAGGCGTACAAGGAAGAACAAAGATTAATTATCTGTTAGAAAATGTTTTCGCTGGACTTCGCAAAGAAGAAGAAGAAGAATCCCATCTAATGAGTCAAGAAAAACAAAATCTGGCAATAACAGAAGCAGACATATTGAGTTACGATATGCCTACACATATTGCGTACATATCACGCGATATCATTCTTCAATGGCCAACAATAATTTGTTTTCTATGTTGTTAACAGATGTTGTATTGAACATTACTTCTAGCGATCTATACAAATACTTTTTATAAGTTTGCTTGTTTGAATGAGATCATTGTAAGAAAAATAAAGAATATATTCGTATAGGAAATTTTATTAATTATAATACAAAGTACAAGGTACTATTAATTTTTAGTTAAAGTCGAACACTGTTACAGAATTTTGAAAGTGACAATTATACAAATGTATATATATATATATATATATATATATTTTTTTTTTCTTTTTCTTAATCATATTGTCGAAGCTTTTCAATTACCTTAGTAACAAAAAAAAACCAACTTTGTCATCAACTAGATATTATTACATTTGTACAATACTCATAAAATATAAATGCTATCTGCATAATTTTATATGTATTCTTTACTTTTTAACGTTAATTAAATAAAAATAAAAATACACTCGAAAAAATAATGCGTAGTATTTTGCGTGTTGTTTTCTTTTAACAATATCCTAAAGGATTTTGACATGTACCAGCGAGACAGACAAGCTCGTTAGCGCAATCGAATGTAGTTAAACAAACTTGCGAATTAGTACTCGCCGGCTGACAAATACCAGATCGGCATACAGCATCGCCTACACAACAAGGTGTGGCTAGAGGCTCTGTTGAACAAGTTGACCAAAGTGGAATACATCGTATACATGTTCGATTTATACAAAAATCATTTATATTCAAACACTGCCGACTAAGACGACATGCTTGTCCAGTTTTATAAAGTGCAGTACATCGATGACGTAAGCAACGAGATGCACCGCAGCAATGCGTTGAACTTGAACATGATTGACTTGAATTACGACATGAACCGCAGTAACCTTGATAACAAACAGTATTTGAATTATTAGATGAAAGGCAATCGACCATCGATGTGCATGGCTGTTGAATACCTATGATAATATTTACAATGCCAAATACATATCGAGGAAAAATAATCAGTAAAACTATTGGTACTCTCATGTTATGACAGTATACGACAAATGATGATATTCTACGTGTACTGAAGTTTTGGATAGCTATTATCTTCCTCTCTCCCCTTCTCTTTTTTCTCATGTTCTTCCTCTGTTTATCGTGCATTACTCCGAGAACCACACTACAGATAAACAAAGAAATCTCCTGTTATACATAGAGAATAGTATATGTCATACGACTATATGGAAGATTAACTTTGTCCTATGATTACTATTATCCATATTGAGTACATCTGTGATCTACTAACGTCAAAATTAATCCAGGCTCGACTTCCTAAGAAGTTGATCTTAGGTCGAACAAAATCAAATCACATGAAATTTTCAATATGTATTGAAGCCGCGATCGAAAGCATGCGCTAAAAATTTCAAGTCCTTCATATACCTCAAAATATTCTGTGTATTTTCTCTTTCTTTCATTTGAACGCGAATATTATATTGAACAAAGTCTTGTCTGTTCTTATATTTTATGCCAATAAAAGAGATAGCAGATGATGCTTTTCATAAAGATTACAATGAAGTTTCTTTGAGATTTCTCTGGTGTTCAATTGAAAAAAGAAGGTTCACCATTGCATCTGAAAGGAGACATATTTCTCATGCCAAAGAAATGGCATCTACTGAAAATAAATGAGGAAACATCGGATTCGCATCCGATTGTTACGTGTACTGTAGAAAAAAATGAGTCAATTTATATATGTTTTGAATAATTATGAGAAAAAAGCTTTTTGAAAAAATCCCTGTACCCCCTTCCGGGATAGTTTGGTCAATAATGACAATTTTTTCGATAACTCAATCATTTCTTGATGCATCCTTCTCATCTTCGAACTTGACTGAGATATTGATGAGATCATTCTGTGTACAAAATTTCATGACAATTGGATGAGGCTTTCAAGAGTTATCGTGTTAACGGCAGGACACACTGACCGAATCTAGAGTGTACTCACTTTTGTTTTTTGAGTACACAAAATGAAATATGATTGCCGACAGATTGATTTTGATCAAACTGTCTGAAAGAATCGACCAGCAGTGTCAGTATGCATCAGTTTTTCATAGTTTTTGGGAAGTGCAATATTGAGGAAACGTCAAATGCACCATATTTACCTCTATAATATATCATCATTTAGAGCTCTTGACAAGTTCTATCTACTTCATAAAAACAACGTTAGTTCTATAGGAAATAAACACATTATACAGACAAAATGTCGGTATACGTGAATTTTTCATAGTTTTTTGACACTGAAGTATTGAGGAGATTTCACATGCAGCATGTTTACCCCTATAATTTAGCATCATTTGTAGCCCATGAAATTCTCTATCGAATGGTGTATAATAGTTGAGTTTTCATTTTTACTATGACAAAAATTTTGATTTGCGAAAATTGGAATAGGTCAACATTTGCATAGAAAACAATGATATTTCTTGCTGTAACTCAGTAAATCTTCGACGAATTATTTTCATCTTCGAACTCGACCGAGATATTGATGAGATAATGCTGTGTACAAAATTTCATGACAATCTGATCAGCCTTTCAAGAGTTATCGTGTAAACGGGTGTGGGGTGTGGGTGTGGGTGAGTTAAAAATACAGCCACACCCACACCCATATATATGTGAAGGAAGGAATCAGAGACGCGCACAGGACAGGGCGGTCCTGGTGTCCTGGTGTCCTGTCCTGCCCTGTCCTGGAGGACAGGATGAGATTTTGATTTTTGTCTTGCCCTGACGCCCGCCAGGACCAAAGTAGCCAGCAGGNCATGGTAAAAATGAAAACTCCTCTATAATATATCATCATTTAGAGCTCTTGACAAGTTCTATCTACTCCATAAAAATAACGTTAGTTGTACGGAAAATAAACACATTATACAGACAAAATGTCGGTATACGTGAATTTTTCGTAGTTTTTTTACACTGACGCATTTAGGAAATTTCACATGCAACATGTTTACCCCTATAATTTAGCATCATTTTGTAGTCCATGAAATTCTCTATCGAATGGTATATAATAGTTGAGTTTTCATTTTTACCATGACATAGATTTTGATTTGCAAAAATTGGAATAGGTCAATATTTGCATAGAAAATAATGATATTTCTTGCTGTAACTCAGTAAATCCTCGACGAATTATTTTCATCTTCGAACTCGACCGAGATATTGATGAGATAATGTTGTGTACAACATTTCATGACAATCTGATCAGCCTTTCAAGAGTTATCGTGTAAACAACCGGACGGACACACTGACCGATTCTATAGTGTACTCTCGTTTTTTTTTTGAGTACACAAAAAAAGAATAAATCTAATTGCATTCCCAAACCATTATCTCATGTATTTATCTGCATTTCAATTAATCTTATGACAATGGACATTACCTAACAGTGAAAGGCCTATTAAAAACTTCCTTATTTTCAATATTCTTCAATACATCATTATTATGTAAGCATGATTGTAAAGTCACTCATACATAAGACGTGATTCTACACCGGATATCATCATTGAATCAGGGACAAACAAATAATTGCTGAATAAGATACGATGAAGGCATCTATAGATATCTGTACATCTGGCTTTAATTTATTCTGTTTTGCCATGTCGGATAATCGTTTTCTGTTTGCTTATTAGAAACAATTCTGATTTACGAACAATAAATTATCCTAAATGAGTAACAAAACGAAATAACAAATTGATTCTTGTACCTTTCTTCTAATAGACAGTATTGTACTGTACGTGATATGTTGTTCATCATTCTTGACAATGTTTCTAATCCTTGTGCACTCTCACTCTCTCGTTTAACACAAACATATATTTGTGCACTTTTGTTACAGATATAGATAAAATAAATTCATAATGATTATTTACTTGAAAATTAAATAGCTTATTAACGAAAAGTCACCATAGATATGCAATCATTTTTCTTTTCTTTTGAAACAATCTCATCGGAGAATTCGTAGCTAGATGTTTTTTCTTTCTCAAACTTTTAGACAACGTAGGTTGACGAATCATAAAGTTTATTTGATTTGATTTAAAAACCTAATCATAAACACAAAACTTCGATTTTTATTCCTTGTGTCTTTGCTGTCAGAGAAAGAATAAGCAACAATAAAATTTTCTGATGACTTACGCTCATTGATTTTTATTCTAAACTGACATGAAGTTGTAGAGATCATATAAAGAAAGCGTTTTATCTCTTTTCAAAACATAAATCAATCCAAATAATACACATTCTTTTTTTCTCTTGTATGCGCCATAGAATGGCCATTGAGATAAGAGATTTTATACAATTGTATATATGATTCTTTTGTGCTCGATTGTCTCTCAGCATAGTTAGGTCACTGGTAATACTACTAATGCTATAAATAAATAAATATACATATATAATCAACTAAAGAGAGTCAACTAAAAATATTAGTACTAATCGTATTAATAGTTTATATTTTTTTTCTTCTCACATTTAGATGCTTAAATTTCTTTTACTATGCTTAAATATTTGTGTAGTCTCGACTAATTTCAATGAAACTTATCGCGTACGTCGACAATCTCCGTTTGCTGATGGCGTTCAACCACCATCATATTTATATGAATCACGACGAATACTTGCAGCAAATGCTCATCGTAAAACTGAATCGTATGTAAATTTTAATAGAAATCATTCTATTAATCGCTCTTCTATTAAGGAATTATATGATTGTTGGTCCTAAACTAGTAAGACCTTCGGATATTGTGTCTGTTTGGGTGACAATCTTAAATGAACAATGGGCAATAACAAATGTTGTCGTTTCATTATTCAATCAAAATGATGAAATAGCATCAAATGAAGAACGTCTAATACCGAGAATTCCAACAGCAATTATATTTCAAGTACCGCAGAATGCCCCGAATGGCTCTTATACAATATATGTTCGAGGAACATTACCGGATGGTGATGTTGTATTCTATAATGAAACAAATGTGATTTTTCATGCAAAATCTCTTTCAATTTTTATTCAATTAGATAAACCCATGTATAAACATGATCAAGAAGGTGAAAATAAAAGATTTGAAAATCGAAGAAAAATATCATCATTGATCATAATTCTGTTTATTTATAGTTCATTTTCGATGCATTCCAGTTTATTCAGATTTACGTGGTTATTTTAGTACCGTTAATGTTTATATTATAGTAAGTTAAAAGTTATATGAAATAAATCTGTAGAGATTTCTCGTATTATTGTTGTTCTAGGGTCCAATGAATAATATTTTAAGACGTTGGGTTAATTTGCAAACAAAATGGGGTTATTATTTGTTTTCTACAAAAATAATTTTAAAATAATTTATATTTTTTAAGGATATGTGGAATTATCCTATAAATTTGCTTCATTTATTGCCTTTGGAACCTATTCAATCCGTTGTGAAGCTCAACAATCAGCGAGTGAAAAAACGTTTTTAGTTGATTTTTTTTGTAAGAATAATCTTTTCTTTTTCAATTTTTATTTGATAAATGTTGTTTTTTCGCTTTTCTTTATAGTACAGAAAAAAATTGAAGTCAATGTATCATTACCATTTTTTATTAATATTGAATCGCCAACTATCAATGGCATTATTACTGCAAAGTATGTTAAATTTTAATTAGAAAAGAATGAATCAAAGAAAAACATTCTGAAGTAGATGTTAATCGAACTTTTTCTATTACTGCTTAGAATAGAAACACGACTTAGATTTCTTTGAATTTTTTTCTCAAGATTTTCTTCAACTCTGTATAAAAACTTCATTATTCTATGTTTGACGATTTAGCTATACAACAGGACGTGGTGTTCAAGGTTTTGTACGATTAACAGTACGATTGAAAAATCTAGATGAAAGTTTTGAACCGGCAGTCAATATTATTCCAGTACCGGATGCACCCGGACCTAAACTTGATTATGAATATAAGCGAGTAAGTGATGATAGACGATTTAAAAAAAGAAATATACATTTTTTTAAAATTAGTTTGATGGTCGTTCAGACTTTGTCATACCAATGGCAGATGCGACACGTGAATTTGGTGACTTAACAAATCGTGAATTAATATTTACAGCAACCGTATATCATCCAATATGGAATGAAACAACAAATTCATCGTTTCTTACGTCATTTTATAAAACAGAATATCGAATTAAATTTCTTAATAGACAATCAGGTGTATTTAAACCTCAAATGGCCTATACAGCTAATGTAGTCTATTGTAGTTACTGAATAATAATTCGTTTTAATACTGTTGATTTCTATTGAAGATTGCCGTACTGAATGGTGATCAAAGTCGTTTTCGAATTGCTGATTTTGATCGTAGTACAACTTATGTACGTGTACAAACCAATTTTGATACTGGTGTATCACTTGCATCAATTGATTATCAAATACCTGACGATTCTATTATTAAACACGAATTTGTTATTCCAAATCAAAATCAAACAATGTATATGTCTATTCGAGTAAAGTCTATTGTGTTTTATTCTTTTTCTTCTACAAACTTAGATTATCTTTCTTTTTTTTTGTCTCTCGACAGGCTGAATTATTTGTTAATAATGAATTTATTCAAACAGCATTCATCGAACAACGTTCTGTTCGTTATCGATCAAGAAGTCAAACCTATATTCAAATTACGACAAGTACACTAGAGCCTCGCGTATGATCGAATTCGATTTATTTTTCGAATAGAAATATTTCTATGTAATCATTTTTTTTAGATCGATAATTTTATGATTTTTACAGTTAATGTCAGTCGACATTGTCCACAAGTTCATTATCATGTAAAATATTTCTGAACTTCAAAAATTTCTAGAATCTAGTTTTTGATGTTTTTCTATAAGATCATATCAGCAAGCCGTATCGTTTATACAGATACAATTCAAATGCGTGATTCACGCCAACAAACAGTTTACGTTGCTGTAACACGTCGTATGGCTCCATCGGCACATATTCTTGCCTATTTTGTCGATGTTACAGGTGAACTTGTTGCTGATGTTATTCATTTTCATGTGAACATTACATCGGATACAGTTGTACTTAATTTAACAATAAATCAAAGAAAAGATCTAACTGGCGATACAGTCGAACTGCTTGCTTATGGTCCACCACAAGCACAAGTTGCATTTGCTGGAACAGAATATGCTCAATATCAATTATATGGTGGAAATGATTTCCTTGAAATGGATGTACGTAATTAAACTTTAGCATAGTAAAATTTATTCTTAGACACAAACAAGATTGTTTGCTGTTGAGCCTGATCTTGAGTTGTAAGCTGAGATTGCAGGAGAAAAATATATCTTTCTTTTTAAAATTTGATTTAAAATTGAATTTCTAACTAAATTAACAATCGAAAGTTTCAATATTTTCGTAAGTATATAATTCAATTATAAATTTTATTGTTCATCGAATATTACTTGTTGTTTAATAATTTAATAGATTTATAATGAATTGTATGAATATGATATAGCTGCTCATCCAAGTCCAAATATTACATGGTATTCGAACTTTTTAACACCATCCGAAAAAGTTTATCGTGTTGGGCAATCGATTGCAGCTAATGTCTATCGTGCATTTCGTTCAGCTGGTATTTTTCTATTAACTGATATTGAAACAGTTATTGATGAAGAAGAAGAAGAAAAATTCTGTATGGATACAGGAAATCGATTAACATGCAATGATGGATCATGTTATACAATAAGTGAAAAATGTGATGGCATTTTTCATTGTTTAGATGGAGCTGACGAACTTGATTGTTTGTATTAAAAATAGTAAAAATAGAAATAATTTTTCTTGTTCGCAATAGGTCCTGAAAAGCCTGGACCATCATTTACACCAATAAATAAACGTCTTTGGCCATATTGGGACCGATTTTTTACACTTTCATTTGCTTGGGAATCTACTATATCCTATCCAGATGGACGAGCTCAGATACGTGTCGATGTTCCTACTGACATTGGCACTTGGATTGTTTCAGCATTTTCAATTAGTCAACAAAATGGTCTTTCAGTTTTGCCCAGTGTTGTTATGGTAGAGTGGCATTGCTATAGTTTCTTTCTTCACGAGAAAATTGATTATTTAAAAGCCAATAATTTATTTTAGTTTGAAGGTACAAGACAATTTTTTATTGTTGTTGAAATTCCAAGCAGACCTCGACTCGGCGAACAAATAGGTGTTCGTGTTGATGTATTCAATTTTCAAGCACATCGTATTGAGGTTCTAAATCGATTATTTTTTCGAATTGAACAACAAACGAATGATCGAGTATCATTTTCTTCTTATTCATTTTTCAGGCATTGATTATTTTACATGCTTCACCAAATTATCGTTTTATTAATATTGATCAAGATGGACAAGTATCTGCGTTTGCACCACGAACATCAGATGGACAACATCATTTACTTCTTATTGTAAGATAGAAAAAAGTTGTTTCTTTAACTTGATAAATTCTCACGAAATTTTCTAACATTTTCAGATACCTGCAAGTAGCTCAAGACGTATCTATATTCCAATTGTACCAATAAATACTGGGAAATTTGATGTTACTATTGAAGGTATTACAGGAATCAAACGACATATAGTACCAAAAGAAATCGAAGTTGTGGTAGGATTTATTATTTTTGAAAGTAAACTGAAATATTTTTCTCTTCGTATGAAGTATGAAGGTATTACAAACCAATATTCAACATCAACTCTATTTTCACTTGAATATACACCTCGGCAAATGATTGAATTCGATATTATTGTACCAGAAAATTTTATATTACCATTACGAAATTATTTTCTATATATACCTGGTTCACCTAAAGCGACTATTTATATCTCAGGTAAACAAAAGTAAAACATATTTTCTTTCCTTAGCAATTCATTATTTTCTATCATAGGTGATGTTGCTGGACCCTATTTTTGGGAAGGTCAAGATAAAGAACTTACATCAGATAATCTTATTTTTAAAACAGTTGCAGCTGCTGAAGGCGCATTAATTGGTTTTGCGTCTATGGTCTATGATATCATTTATTTACGACAAGGCCATGGTGCAGGAGGATTTGATCAAGATAAACTCTCTCAATTACTTGGAAAGGTTAATATAGGTAATTGCCATTATTATTTCTTCTATATAGAATCAATAATTAATTATTTATTAGAATATAATCGTTTAATGGCATTCTATTTTGATGATGGATCCGATGCTGGTGTACACGATGGTGCATTTAGTAATTTCGGTTGGAAAAATGAAACTAGTGTATGGTAAATAAGAGTCATAAATAGACGATGTGTGAATTCTTGTGTATATTAATTCAATTGTTTAAGGTTAACATCATGGGTATTAATCGCATTGAAAGATGCGACACAAGCTGAATGGGAACAATATGACCTTTTTATAGATCCACGTGTACGTGCGAAATCATCGAAATGGATTATAACACATCAAGGCAATGAAGGTTCATGGCGTGAACATAGTCATATCCTTGACCGAGAAAAATTTCAAGTAAAAATTATTCAAATGATAAATATCGAATTTTATTTATCTGTTCTCTTAATTCAGTCTCTATTACATTCGAATGATACAAATTTACCCCTGAATTTATCATTAACAGCTCAAGCAGTAATTGCATTAAAAATGAATACAGATATCAATGGATTAATAAAAGAAGACATGACCGATGCTATTGATCGTGGTCGAAAGTGGCTCGAACAACATTATCATGTATGAAAATCTGTTGTTTCTTTTTTCACTTTTTTCTTTCTACTCGAAATTAAAATATTAATCTTAGATCATTGTCGATTCTTTTGAATTAGCAATTACAACGTATGCATTGCATATATCTAATAGTCCAGAAAAAGACAATGCTTTTAATCTTTTACTTAAAGCGCAACGAACAAGTAAAATAATCATTTTTATATTCGAAATTATTGAAGTATTTTTGTTATTAATTTCAGATGCGGATGGTATTTATTGGTCAAATATTGATTTACCATCGAATAGAATTGGTCATGGAACTGTAACTGAACATTTATTGCCAAAAGAAGAATCTGAATTAGAAGCACATGCAATTGCGTCAACATCATTTGCTTTGCTAACCTATATCTTTCGTGCACAAATATTATTAGGAAAGCCAATAGTAACTTGGTTACACGCACGTCGAAATTTTGTTGCAGGTTGGTGTTCAAGTTACGATTCATTTTTTGCTTTAAGATCACTTGTTAATTATGCAATTCGACACGGTAATACGATACAAGCATATAACATACGCGTTAATATATCATCATCGACTAGTTCATCGCGAAACAGTGGACCTATATCAATTAATAATGAGAATATTATTGATCTAGAAAAATATTCATTGGATCCCGTTCATGGAAGAGTATTTATTGATGCTTATGGCGTAGGATATTCACTTGTACAAGTAAGATAAAGTTCGATTATTTTACGTAGTAAATAGAAATAGAAACAAAAATCTAGTTTGTGTATATTCAATATTCGAATGTAGAAATTTCCTATGAAAAAGAAAATTCATTAAATATTTAGATGATAGTTACAGCTAATGTTGAATATCCTGAATTGATTCGTCCGATTCCATATCAAGGATTTGATCTATCATTAAATGTTCATCTATCACAAAAATATAATTTTAGTTATTTAATTTATGAACCATGTGTAACGTATGTATAAAAAACAAAAAATAAACAACGACTATTTTCTTATCAGAATTTTCATATATATAGATGGTTGCCAAATCCTGTTAAATCTCATCGATCGGGTTGGTCAATTTTTACTATTGAAATTCCAACTGGTTATCGTATAGAAGAACGTTTTCTGAAAGATCTTGTTGGCTTTGGTATTGTAAGAAATCTTCGTGATGCCGAAAACTATCCGAATTCACTTAATTTTATTTTTGAATTTGTAAATTTCATCAAAATTTATTTTGTCAATAGAACAAATATTTATATTTCACTCTAGTTTGATACAACTCCAATTTGTTGGCAATTTGAACTTAAACGTTTTATACCTGTTGCTAATATGACTCGTTACTATGAAATGAAAGCATATGAATGGCATGAACCCTGTAAGAATTCTTCTTGATAAATTTAAATGCATAACGATATATATATATATATGTGTGTGTGTTATTTCGTGAATAGGGAGTGCTAATCGATCTATGTATACATTGCGCACACTTTTCGGTCTTGATATCTGTTCTGTATGTGGTTCATATCAATGTCCATATTGTGCTTACTATGCTCGAAGTCCAAGCATTCTAATATCATTGTTTACAATCATGTTGTGTGCTGTTTTTTCAGTCGTTTTTATATAATTGTTAAATTATTTTTCTTTTTGTTATTATTATTAGTACAGTTTAATTTATAAATAAACGCAAAGAGGAGTATGTCGAACGCTTATAGTTCTTTATAATCATCAAATTTTATTTGATGATCATCAAATAACTTAAGAATGTTATTTGAGCGAAGTAAAGAACAGTCTGAAAGCCATACAAGTATTGTTATTCATCATCGCATATAATGTGAGAATAGAAATTGAATATCTATTCGTGATATGATGGCGATTGAGTGCCAGAATTTTATATTCACGCTTTTAGTTTACTTATACTCAAGTGATGCATTTCATCAATATCGAAAATCGATCGGTACTATGCCGCACTTTTCTCTTATCAAAAGTGAAGAGGTACAAATGTTCCTATTGTTGTTTTACATTCGTCAACTTGATAGTTGGATATACCAAGGAGCAGCATGGCGAGACGCCTTCATAAGCGTAATCGGTCTGTATCATACATATATATATACATCATAAGTGACAATTATATTCTGCATAGACATAGAACTTGATACATGTATTGAAAGGTAGACACACGTTCTTATATTGTTATCGTAACACTATGAAATGTTATGTTTCATATTTTTATTAATCGATACGCCAAGCTTGACAAAATGTTTGACATGCAGATTTATAGAAGCTTTAAAAGACAAAAAATAACACATGACATCATCATCATGATGTTTGAATCCAGCTGTTTCGTATACATTTAAAAGGAATAAATCCATTTGAAATGTAAAATATTTCAACAAAAAAAAAAAAAAAAAAAAAAAAATGAAAGAAAACGTTAACCACCTGTCGTGTACGAGGTTAACTTTTTCTTTTTGTTTAATATACAATCTTATGCAATACAAAGGAAAGACATTTTCGATCATCATTTTCAAAAAAAATTATATTTCTTCTCCTTCTATGATTGACATATGCATTTCTTTGTTTTTCATAGTACATTATTATGATAACGATGTATAGATGTAATTAGTAGCTATTGTGAATTGTATGACTACAAAATATATAATAGATTAATAAGAAAATAACACAATGTGTTGGTTGCGCTAGTTTCGTAATCACTACGAATTGCTACAACACCAGCTTGCAGGCGACATTCATACAGTATAGCTAATCTCCATATGGAAATTACTCTCTCTCTTAGCCATCCGCAGTTGTCGTCGCTATCTTTTGATATAGTTTAAACGTGCGGAAATATGTTCTGCCAATTTTCTGTAAGTATCTATCAATATATATATATATATACAAGCTTGTAGCACCTCTCTTGTCTCAATTAGAACTATTCGTTTGAAGATAATGAGTGCATCTATTTAGATGAAGATTCGGGCGGGACGAAAATCTACATAATTTTATTAGTTATAAGTGTAAAATATCAGATGAGTTCATCAAAACGAAGAAAAAAAAGAAGAAACTTATCATTTATTAGCACTTAGTAAACAGTCGTTATATTGACATTTAGAATGTGTACAAATGAGCAAAAACAAAAATGTCAATAGTTATAATTTGTCGATATTTTTTTTGCAAAGAGTGAACGAAGGTCATCATATCGTGTATAGCATAGTAAAAAGTTAATATAAACAGAAAAACTATGCGATTGACTCGATCACAAATAATATTCACATGTATATGCTAAATAAATCAATGTTTTGATAATTATAGAATTTTTATTATATCAATAAAGAAATATTTCAAACTGAAAAAATTTGATTTTTGTTTTATTCTAAGTGTATACCGTAAATACAATAGAAAGATTATGATTTAGTTTCCTTTTTGTTTTTCTCTTTCTCTCTCTCTCTTATATTTTTAATCAAAACATTTGATCATAGTCATTTAATTTTCTTTTGCACGTTCAATTCTTGGGAAGATTAGAGGAGATGAAACTACGATCTATCTTGTGCAATAGTTTAATCCGTTCCTTTTAATTCAAGTACTTATTCTTAGCTATTTTTTTACGTATTCAACTTTTACGTCACACCTACAACTTCTTTTCGCCTAATTGCTTTTCATTCTGTCTGCCTTTTCAATTAGATAGTCTGGTCATTTCATCACCTTTTCCAGTTTTCTTATATATTGCGTATTTCTTTCCTTTTTTTTTTCATTTCCGTATTATTCATTCCATAGACTCTTAAGATGCTTATGTCTCTTAAGAATATTTTGTGCAGAAATTTTTTTCCCTCTCTCTCTCTGTATTATGCGATGATAATGATAATAGGCCTTCAGACTTTCACCTGTCGACTATTTCGTGTTGCAACTAATGAGATATGTTCGTGAGGGTTGACTGCTTGTATGTTGTTTGCTGATAACTAATTTTGAAAGATATGAACACACGTATATATATCATATTGTGAGATCGTATCCATTCTATTTTGACCTGATGACATTCTGTATTGAAAGGAATAACTCGCGAGAATAAGCACGCACATATGATCTTAATGATTACATAGAGAAAATGATTAATAAAATGCATTGGTCATTCACAGTGACGTGAATAGTCTTAGATTACTGTATGTAGTATATCATCATGAGATTGAAATACAAAGAAGAAGAAAAGAAACCAGTAGCACCGTGTTGTCATGTTCGGGTCAATGCGCTTCCTGGATATAAATTTGAAAGATAATCGACGTCTATAGTAAAGAGAAAGAAAGCTGCGAGCCAGACACATTGTAAGAAAGAAGAAAAAGTGACCATTCGAATGTCATTTGCTTTTTCATTATTGTTACATAGGGCTCGACTAATCGAGCAACATTATCTTAGCAGGCGGGCGTCCATCGTTACATCACACCTTCAGCCTGCTAGTCAAACGCGTCGTTAGTGACAGCTAGACAATCACATCAAAATTTTAGTATGCAAGACCAATTCAGTTATGTGAAAACGTGCCGTTCTTTCTTCCGATACATTTAATGAAAGGTGTGTTGACCATCAATGAACACACACACACATACATCGCAATATGTATACAGTCATGCTCATGACGGTGGCTAGACTTCTGAAAGAACAATTAACTCCCGAATAGAATTAAATAAAAGAAAGAAAGCAAGAGACTATGCCAGCCAGCCAGCCAGCCAGCTTGTCAATCTAACGTGTGTGAATACACAAAGAAAATGTACCCATGAGAAATGATCATCGATAAGAAGAACCGTCTGGTCATTTATTCTTTCCCGTTTTATTTTTAAATTCTAAAGCAAGTCTATTGACGCGTGTCCAAATAATTCTGCTATTTCGCAACTTGTTCTATTGTTGATGTTTGCCGCCTTGTACGCAAGCTGTGCTTTGTTAATTTATTTCGTCGCTTCGAGCAAATATACACACATATATAGTATATATATATATATATATATCAAGTAAAAATTGATGACAATACAATGAAACGATAGAGCGATCGATCGATCCAGGATTTCCTTTTTTGATTCATTTTCACACTCACTTGAAAGGGGCTATGTGGATGTGAATGATTGAGTACGAAACAAAGAATAAAAGAGAAAACGAGAAATGGGATGGACAAAAAGGTTCATTCAAACCATAAGATGATGTTTGTCATCCAACATGACGAATTGAGAATGGTTTATCTATTCGATGACCTTGAGGCGCCGACATCATCATATTCAAGTTGATCGAGATCGAATGTAAACAATTCATTTTGCTTTTCTCTACATCGTTAACAGCATTGCAAGGCAATCGTCAAGTGCACTAAATTCTAGTGTATATATGGGATCAGTAAAGTAGGCAACGAGTTTATTATTACTATCATCAATGTTAATCGCTGTTCAAACTCGTTTATTCTTGCTTCGTCTCATACCAATCTCACAAAATTATGAAGCAAATAAAGTAAGAAAGTGAAATAGATCCTATGGGCGGAGATCACGCCTTAAGTCAATCATTTTTTTTTATTTTTAAAAAAAACAGAGATTGCCCAGAAAGAATATCTAATCTTATTTGTAACTTATGTATGTAAAAAGAAAATTCTCTAGTGACAACATAATATAATGAGCTCATCACTTATACCCGAAGAAAAAACATTAACAACAAGGAAAATTAAATTGCATAACTCTATTCTATGTTTCTTATTCATGTTCTATATGAAAAAAAGAAAGCTGCTAAAAGAGAAAATGCATGGTTGTATGTGTTTCATCGAATTTCAGCGTGCAAATGGAATTATCATTCGAGTGAGTGTTCGTTGTTAAGTTTGTTTTCTCTTTGCTACCCGTTAATGTCTAATGAGGTTGACACACAGGATGATATCGATCCACTTACACACATTGCCGAGTGAATTATTCACGAATGATAACCTGGCGTGAGACCTTTTTCATACTCATCTATACAATCGAATAGCTCATTACATGCGCGCGATAAGAGGAAAACTGCATAGGAGAAAGATGGATCGAATATCGATCATTTCAAGTTGTCATCAACTCTACAATATATACTCTATGAAACGAATATGAGTAAGTACCCAATAAAATGCTCATACACTCGTATGTACATTCTCAGAAGCCTCTCTTATGTGTATATATGAGCTTGTTCATTGTTCCAGCTGCCGCCGTCTTGCTTCTTCTTCTTCTACCGCGTCTTTTTTTCTCTCTCTCTAAAGCTTTATTATATGGGAGAAAAGCAATTAAATGATTAACAAGAGCCTACTGTCGAAATCGACCCGTGTGTTTCTGGTGATGATATTTAGAAGCGTTAACAATAGGATCGTACATATCTCCACCCATCGATCGATCTCTAATTCGTTAAGTTACTCGAGCAAGGTCTTAGATGATTTAAAAGATCATGATATCTTTAGATACACACACATGCACACACATCTGCACGATGTCTGGATGTGTCGCGTCTCAAGTTGTTTCCTTACATCAATCTTTCTGTCGTGCGAATTAGCCAAGTGTTGATAAGAAAGCGACAAAGAGCAGAAGAAGAAGAAAAAAATACTTTGACCATTCTTTTCTCGTTTGTATTGTATAAACTTTTTTTTTTGAATGTTTCAATATTTAACATTCTATTTGAATAAGACAAATATTGTTTAGAATGAGAACAAATTTCTTTTTGTCTCTGTTTGACTTTTTTTTGTTCAACAGAAAGATTGATCGATGATCATCATGTATAAGAAGTCAAAGGGAGAGAGAGAGAGAGAGAGAGAGAGAGCGAAAGAGAAGAGAAAATTTCTCGTTGAAGAAAAAAAAAGAGAGTGCGAGAGAAGGAGAGAAAAGACCGCTGGACATATTATACACATCGCTCGCATTCTATACATGTTCAAAAGAGAAGAAACAAAAGCACATTGATGAATATTGTCGTATTTCTTCCGATATTGTAGATAATGATGGTAATAATCATATTCTATTTAATTTTTATGTCCTCTGTTAATTCTATTGCAATTGATATTCGTTATCCACAATTTTTTCGTCAATCATCAATTGATTCGTCCGTAGAAATAATTGAAGGTAAAAGTGCTGGAAGTTTTATTGGATTTATTAATCTTATTAATTATACAAATATAATACCAAATGAATGGTCATTGAATATGACTGAAACAGATTTTAAAATTCAATCAAATGGTTTATCCTATTCATTAATAACAACAAAGACGCTCGATCGTGAGCGTAAAAATTTTTATGAATTTCTAATTAATGCGCAACATCTTATTCCACCTTATGAGAAAGTATCTAAACTTGTTCGTATTCGTATTCTTGATATTAACGATTGTGTACCAGAATTTAATCAAACAGTTTATCAAACAACAATGGTACCCAATGTAACAAGTTTTACTGTAAATGCATTTGATTGTGATGACTCGAATACGGATAATAATCGAATAACATATTCTTTGGCTAATTATCAAGATTTATTTCATATTAATGAGACAACTGGTATGATAGAATGTATCAAAAATACACATACATATGAACGTTATGAAATTATTGTTGTTGCGCGTGATCATGGTAAACCAACATTATCATCATCGACATTAGTACAAATTCAATTAGTATCGTCGGCACATAAAAATAATCGTGCGCCTGCGCCATCATCTTGGCTACATACTGAACAAAGTCCTCAAAATATGCTTATACTTGCTGGTGTTCTAGCTGCTTTATTTGTATTTATGTCATTATTTATATGTCTAATATGTTGTATAAAATATAAAATAAAACGCTGTAAAGAAAAACATATATTAACACCAACTACAACAATGATATCAACAAATTTTAATAATACACATTCAATATTAAATGAAAAACCATTTTCTTCAACATCATCCACAACATCATCGAATGATCTTCAACAACATACGGCGAATGGAGAATTTACACGTATAGCGGATGATTTACATTTTGAACGAACAGCGGTAAGAGAAGAAAAATCTTTTTTTCTTTGGCTGATAGATAGGCAACATATTGCGACAATATTTTTAGATTCTCTATGATGCAATGAATGTCTTTCCAAATACCTATTATTTACCACTTAAACGGCAAACGGAATTAATTGAAAATGTAAATAATTCAAATAATAATGATGCATCATTACATTTACCACAAACATCATCATCGTCGACAAGTAGTCCAATATCAGCAACAGTTATGGATACGAAAGCTGGTTCAGATGATGGATGTTATTGTTCAAGTGATATGTCATCGGAGCAATCGAATAATCTTCTTCTACTAAATCCATCGTCACTTTCAACAGCAAATTCAAAAATGTCTTCGAAACATGTACGATTTAATGAAAATAATACGAATGTAGATGGAGCTCTAAAACGTTTTGAAAATCTTTACGGATCACGTACAACGTCGGACCATTGCGCTTCTTATGTTTGATCTGTTAATCTCATTTTTATTTCTTCTTCTTCTTCTGTCTTTTTGTTTTGTGTGTATATATCTTGAAAAGAACAGTCGGCCGATGTGGATCATCAATTTTTTATTTCAGGTAGCTAATATTTATGCTTAAAGTATACCGACAGCGACGCGACTGACTGTAGGATGTCAATATTATTTCCCCGATAAAGAATTTGGATTGTGAGTCTTGAAAAGGTCAGTCTGTGACATTGAGTATGTATGTATGTATGCATGCAAACGTGATTGCTACTCACAATCCGATTATCTTTCTTGTGCGCTGCAATGCTCATAATCCATATTGCGTGTGTTACTCTATTACTGTTACAGACGCGAGACGATCAGAAAAACAAGTTGGCCGTGTATTTTGCCTATTTTTTTTCGTCGAACCATCTAATTAGTAATAGCCTAAATGACAAAGCTGTTGCTGCCATTCTTAATTGGAGTATAAAAGAAGAACTACTAGATTATGTTTTAGCGTATATTTGTTTTATGTTAGAAGACAAAAACAGAATAGCAGATGTTCAGCTATTTATTTTATAGAAAGAAGAAGAAAAAAATGAGAGAAAACATGCATATGTATGATTACATATAGAAGGCTTCATTGGCATGTCATTGAAAACCGATTTATCGTCGTTCATTTATCATTTTAAAATATTTTGATAGGATGGTGGAGTAACTTCATAGTTTGACCACTATAGTCATTCATAGAGAATGATAGAGATAAAAGCAATTACTCACACAAAATATATACGAAAAGGAAAAATCGATGATGATGAAAATTTAACAAGGTTGCTTTCATTCTACACATTGTGCAGACAACTGTGACTGATCGAGTGTATTTATATTTGATGACATGACTTGAGATTTGAATGTTTGTCTACATTGTTTGATCTATTTTGTCGCCTCCATCTATATCTATCCGCTTGTCTTCAAAAGGTTTAATTTGAAATTAGACGAATAGTTTTCTTTCTTTTCCAATATGGTATGTTTATACACATACGTATATATATATATATATATATATCTATTAAGACGGTAAATTGAAATTCTTGAATTCACACACACGCTCATATACTTCTATTGATTCAATAAATTTCATACATACATAGAAAGATAGATATGTAGATAGACATGTTTAAGTCTTGATGATTATACTTGATAAATAACAAAACGGTAATAAGAATTTATGATGTCGATGAAAATTAAATTCATTCTCTTTTTGAATTCTTTTTTTTTCTGGGAATCAAAAACAGCTTGATAGAAATTGTGCGACTGCGTGATTATTCTATTGACTGTTTGCATCTAATCTATATTCCGAATATGCCTTTGTTTCAACCAGAAGACTAAAAGGACCGTCATCGTACATTCTCGTTTCTCTCTATACAGTCACATTTCAATATTGACCATATCGATTGGTGCAGATCATGATGATGCTCGAAAAACAAAATAGGAAAGAGAAAGAACATTGACCTTCCTCAGCGGAAGGAGTCAAGCTGTCCTCTTGTCTTCATACAATTTAAGAGAATTCATCGTCATCGAACATTATTACTTTATAAATAGGCTCGTTTAATCCGAAAATTGCTTACTATCATATTATTATAGAGTATATAGGAGGTTTTATGTGTGCTACAGCTGCCACCAATTGATCATTTTCATTACTAGTTCATCATCTAGACTTTAGCCAATGATTTCTTTTTGAATTTTAGCAGAGCTATGTTGAATGATTGATTAAATCTTAATTATCTGATAGTAGATTTGTATTCAACAAGTAAAACAGACAATGAATGAATTTTTAATTCAGTACAATGGCGTAATACCCACTGGTGATAATGACCAATTGTGAACAGTCAAAGAATAAATTGACAAATGTAAATAAAAAAAAATATATATATATATATGAGCATAAGGAATTGTCTATCACTTGAGCTTTTCTTCTAATCCCTCATGAGAAATCGAATACATCTTTTTGACTTTATATCGAAATTTTTCTTATGTTTGTATTTTATTTCTAATCTAAAAATACAAAAAAAAGCTGATCTGTCAAAATAGACTGGTGTTGTATTTTACACATTGAATACACAATGTTTGTTTTATATTTAAATAAAATTTTCATTTATTCAAATTCAACTAATTAGGAATATTGAAGAAAGAAAATTGGATTTATAATTTTTTGTTTGTAAGACAATACAAGAATGTGATGGTTTCTCAAGAAATATATTATTGTTTCAATCTATAATCAGATTATAATGTTTACTTTTTTTACTAGACTTTTCTTTGATCACGAACAAAGACTGTAAGAAGAGAGAAATAATAATGAATTTTGAAAATGTTTTTCTTTCCTATCAATAGTATAAAAAGGAAAACCAATTTTGATTCAAAAATTAAAAAAAATGAATCGTAACTTTCAGATCTCTAATATTAATATTGAGTAAAGAGGTATTTACATAAGTAAATAAGAATATACTTCTGTATTTGAGACTATGAAAGCAATAGAGTAAGTCGTGTCTGAGCCAGAATTGACGAGGATCAATAGAAGTTCAAAATGCTGATAATGATGATCATTAATAATATGTGGTATTTGGATATCACGAAGGACAGCTCAAGACGTACTTTGTCTAGAATTACACGAGACAAGAGCTTTGTTTTTTTATAACTTGTGATCTTTTCAAAAGAAAATACATGAAAATGTTAATCATATTCGTAAAATCTACTCACTAGCGAAATCTGACGTTGGAGAAAAATTTATCGGCAAAGAAAATCAAATTGACGGAAAAGACAGAAAAGAAAAATGCCGAAACTGGCAATTGCAGAAGGTGAAAACGTCGCAAGGAAAAAGTATAATTAATAAAAGTGTCGAAGAAAAACTGCTGGAGGAAAAAGTAGAAAAATTTTGAAAAGGAAAGCGCAGAATGAAAAAGATATCTGTAGATAATGAAATTTGTTTTTTGAGTTGCTATTGGTTGTTAGTGGGATAAGTTAAATTCGTTGTCCTCTTCGTCTATAGTCTATACTTGTTCATTGTTACCGTATACCATATATATAAATCAGTCTAGCGAAAACAACTAATAAATAATTTTCTCTTCAATCGTTGGCAATGGACAGTGAAATATCATTCTTAACGGCTAGTAAAGGTAAACCATTACTAGTGTTTAACCAATATATGTTCAAATGCAATAAAACGTCCTCATCAAAAAAGTATTGGGCTTGCACTGAACATGGATGCGACGTATATGTGCACACCAATTTAGAAAATAAAATTTTCTTTTTCTTTAAAATTATCAAAAAACTCAATTTTCGGCGTTTTCCTTTTTCTACTTTTTTCATTCGACATTTACAATTTCTGTATTTTCCCCTTCTATGTTTGCCTTTTCCACCAAACCCAAGAAAATTAGCTAAAGATGTTTTTTTTAATATTCATAACATTCTCAATGCAAATTTTATAGGCACTTTGTATTATTGATTTCTCCATAGAGTACAATCCAACTGATTTTTTTAAATGTCTTTTCAGAATTGATTTCATCTGTCCTTCCAATGCATATGGTCTAAATTATGTTGTATTGTTCTTTGTTGTGTCCTCTGTCTGTGAGAGTAGTATCAACATACTTGGTCTGTTTTGCATCATTGTTTAGGTTAACCTTTGTTTTTGTTTATCTTAACATATATAACAAATTGTTTTCGACAAGAAGCAACAGTATGGATGAGAGACAAGCAACAAATTAGAAAAACTTTATTATCGTCTTAATCTATCATTCGTTTTCTCTTTGACAGTTTTTCATGTGATCTTCAATGATTTTAGCTTGATTTCAGCTAACCGGTACTATTGTATAGACAAACACTTAACAAAATTGAAAACTTTCAAGATTTTTGATAAGAGGAACCATTGAAAAGAATTTTTATGCACGGTGGATACAGCAAAGCTTTGATAAACTTTATTCGTGGAATCGTACATAAATAAGAAATAATCTATATGAAAAACTAGATTTATCAAAGTTCATCAAACTGTTCCGTACTACTTTATAGTGACTACTTGGGAGTGCAAGACAAAAAGAGCCTTGAATGGACTGTAAAGCACTTATCTATCTCAATAGTCTGTCAGTAATACAGTACTGATATAACATATGTTATAGTTGACATGAGAATTTAGTTGAGATGGGAATAATAGATTTACTTAAAGATAGAGAAAATAGACAAAAAAGAGAGCGAAGAAAAGAAAAGAAAAATGATTTTCGAAAATCAAAATGCAAATAAAGTTATATGAACCATATGGAGACTTTGTCTACGAGTTAAATTTAGCAAGGTATTTTCTAATTAATCATAATTTTAATTTCTTTTTCAAATTGGTGACCAAAACAAACAAAAAAAATTTTATTTCTTATTTTTCATTTATCTCAATGCGGTCTCCTAACGCTTGTATGCGTCATATAGTAATTAATGTATCCTGTTCAACTGATACTTTAATATTAAAAGGAAATAAAATACTTCGTTGATTATGATATTCATGTTACATCACCAAATAAATATTTATTTGTCTTAGTTTTACGTTCTGAAAAATTTAGTAGAATCTATTAAATTCTAATTTTTTTATTATCATTTCGTTATTAATTCGAGTTTTAATAATCGATCTTCGTCACGATGAAACAGGCAATGGTCAGCCATAAATTATGAAGTTTCTTTTATATTAACTTATTTGTTTGTTTAACGAAGAACCATTGTTGATAATAACACATCAAATGGACTAATATAAGAAACTTCTTTATTAGTTTCATTAAAAATTTTAAAAAAACATTTACTTTCCTTCCATATCATTCGAATTAAAAACTGTTTCATTCCCATCCCATCTACTCGAGACCCGTACTTCGAAATAACGATAGCGAAAGTCTTTTTCTTTTCTTCTAGTACAGAAAGAAAAAAAATCAATGTCCCTATGTCCCGAGCATTAAAACATGAACATCTATTCAGAATCTTTGTCGTTTTTCTCTCTTCAATCAGGAAAAATAGACATAATTAATCTTGGGAACAAAAACGCTTTTTTTGAGTCTACATGCTGAATCAAATTATCTAATATTGCTCACTAACAGAATTTTATTTCTATGAATCACTTTCTCACAACATTTATTGAATGATCAATAGTTTCAATCGTAACTAGATTCTAAACTCTACTGCCACATAAATATTTCAAGTTTCAACCTCTATAGCTGAAGATCTATTTGACATGACACTTGATGACAATTCATAGAAACATTCTTTTTCTTGTCTCATTCATCAAATCGAATAAACTACCTTTTACGACACGTTCATAGTGTGTAATACTTTTGAAGTGAAAAAAGAAGTGTGAAATAATCAACTTAATTCTACTAATAATAATTTTCTCTAATGATCTTCCGCTAGATTACTCACTACATTAGTATGTGCGTGTCCTACATTTTCTCGTCGGATTGACAACAGCCAACGATATCATTCTACTGGTTGTTCTCACCGGTTGACCTCGTGCTTTGCGAAATGAAAAAAAATCCTATGTAGATACAAAAGAATGGTTGATGCCCATAATCTAACGTTAGTTTATTTTTGTGAGCAAAATTTCCATAGGCCGGTACAGTGTATACTCGATTTTCATTGAGCTATTCTAGTTCAACCAAAACCGAATTATTATTAATTTCACGAGTTTCAATAACCAAATACAACGATTTCGCTGATGAAATACAGCTTAGCTTATCAACATCGTTGAATCTTTTGACTAGAAAACATTCAGTGCTTCGGCCTCTTATTCTAGCACACTTTGTCAAATACATGGCAGATATTTATTTGATAGCCTATCAATCTCTACAATCTATTCTAGTTTAGAAACTAGAGTGTAGGTGAAAAAAGAATTCAAAATCACAATCACACCCTCTATAAATTTTGTTTAATGAGAATCACATGATTTTTTTCATTTACGAAAGAGATCTGATTGAATTCGAACTGTTCAAAAAAAGACTAGAATTCATGACATGATCATATAAAATAAGTTAGGATCATATTGTATTTTCACGAAAACGGAAAGTTGCCCAAATATAAATATGATCACTTCCAAATGTTTTCAACGACTCTTCAAGTGTATGATCGGGTGAATCCCATGCTTTGCCACGTTCAATCAATTCAAGTCGATTAGGATCGTACAAAATATGATCAATGTTCGTATTGTGCCATATGTACGCCGGATCGGCGTAATAAGTTGGAATTTGTGCTTGTTTAGATGATTCAGGAAAGGCATTTTCATAGTCATTCCATTCGAATTCATGGTGATCTTCGATTTCAGCATTGAAGTCACCTGTCATGAGAGTAATCGGATGTTGATTGCCGAGTAAAGCATGGCATCTGTCTTGAATCATTTTTGATTGAGCTACTTGATAACGATAATCAAGATGAAGATTCAATAGATGAAAATTTTTCGAAGGAATACTAATAATTTGAATGGCATCACCTCTCAATAAATCGAGAATTCCACTTGTTATTTTTATCTCTGATGCATAGACACAATTCTTACGAATTAAAGTGAGGAGTCCGTTGGGTTTCGGGGAGGGTGTTGGATTATTGGAAATAAATTCGAGAAAATAATTATCACCTAATTTTTCTTTGAATAAACATAATTGATCTTCTTGAGCTTCTTGGAGTACTACAATGTCATGATTGAGTGAGCGGATGTGTGCAATAATCAATTCAAATCGAGTTTTATCATCGGCAGCTAAGTCATACAGTGAAGGATACCATTCTTTCATTACCCAACACGGAGCCAACGTATTCCAGCTGAGCAACGACAAATCATGAGATGATGCAGCAGTAGCAGTCATTTCTACCGTACCTTTAGTGAAAAATAAAACAATCCGCTGTATCCAGTTGTTGGTTTTACATACCTCTCTTGTGAGACTATTCGAAACTGACGAAATATGCTCCACCACTGCGAATAGTACTAGACTTGATAGGGTGCTGCATATTTTCATGTGTCAACATGAAACTATCTATCATCGAATCAGAAATAAGTTTTCGAGCTCGAAGCATTTGAACCTTATCATATACAACTTATATGAGTCAAAAATAATATCTTTTTTTCTCGTTTCAAATCTATTCGAAAGTGCTATTTTCTGATCCAATAATTTATATTTTCATCTGAAACTGACGCCATCTAGAATGCACATGCCTCATCTAGATCTAGGTATCAGGGATGTACATATGATATACATTTAGTTAGGGGTTGTCTGTTCGGTCATGATGCCATCCATTACATTCTTCTATGCTTATTTTTCTCTGTTGTTTCGGTCCATGCGTTAAACTTATCTCTTTGAAATTTAAGAAACAGCATCAGTATGTGATGAGATATGAGAGAATGTTAATGCATAAAAAATAAATAAAAAGGATATAATTTTAGATCTTCGTTCTAAGTTAAATGAAATGTTAACTTAATGTCAATAATAAAAACAGACGTGATCATTGAGAAATGCTTGCCATAAGAATTCACCAAACGAGACCATTCTTGATTCTTCTCACAATGGCAATGACCATATACCATTCTTTCTATTTGATCAATTGTTGAATTCGATTAAATGGGAAAATTTCTTCTATAACGAATAAACTAACAATATTAATGAAATTTTTAGTCATTTCATCGGCAGATCGTTTCAATCAACGAATTCCGTTTCATTTTAAATCAGATAATTAATGTCAATATTTTTTAATTCAATTTAATTTATTTTCTTGAGAAGGAAAACTTAATGAATCCTTTTATTCAACCACCAGCAAAAACACGAGAAAATATTTAGATTAAATATGAATATCCAGTTTCATCAAATTTCTCAATTGAAAATTGAAAAAGCAAATTCTACTGTCATAAATTGGTCAATCTGGAAGAATTGACCTGTTTTACAGGTCAAATTCTAATAATGAATATCTTTTTGCAAATGGAACAAATTATTTCATTGCATTTCAAATCGTTTTATTTCATTCAAATCAATTGACTATTTTTTATCTAATTCGAAACATTTTTAAATGAAGAGATTATTAATTAAAAACTAGTTTAGATCTATCATCTAATACAGAAAAGATTCTCTCCTTTTTATAAATTTGTTTTAATAATCAGCATTGATAATTTCTTTTTTTCTTTGAACTATTTTCAAGACATTCTTCAAATGGTTTTCCATATTCGAAATCTCAATTTAACAATAGAAATTATCCTTTTTTCATAACTTGGCAAATGTTCAAGTACAAGAAGATTTTCAAATAATATCTAACAATTCGAAGAATATCAACTATAATAGGCGTCATGACTTGAACAACAATATTTCATTTCAATAAAAATCAAATCAAACGTATCGAACAATGAATAGAGTAGGAAATATGCAAACCAATTGTTTACCATTACTTATTCAAAGAAAAAGACTCAAATTCGAATGTTAAAAAACGGAGAAAGTGTTTTTTCGATTCATCAGCACAATAATTTTATTTACAGAAAATAAGAAAAATAAATAATTATCTATATTTCTATTCGTTCAAAAATCAATTTCCATAATTATCAATACGATAATAGTTTTTATTAAAGAAAAAGAAAAAAACCATGTTGAGCGTCGTCATTTGTTCAATCGATAGGAGAATTCAATTCTGATAAGTATCATTTTCGTCAATATTGATCAATAGATATTTTTTGGTATTTTGAGATAAATATGTTAGAAAAAAATCATTGAAAACAACAATGAAGAAATATTTTCTTATTCAAATCTCATTTTGATAAATTGATTGATAAAATTTTCTGATAAATGAATTAAAGACGTAAAACCGATGAAATTCAATGGGATTCATTTACTTTGATCTTTATTCAAAAGAATATTCTCATCAATATTGCGATTAAGAAGAACTATTTATTCCAAGATTAGAATTATTTTCACTAAACAACAACAATGAAAACTCTACTATTAAAGATAATCTCAATTAATTGGACAATTGCAGATAGATATCTTATGAAAAAAATATGTTGAAGACAAAATAATTTATGATAAATTTTTGCTGGATAAATTTTTTCTCTAATAAATCATTTTCGACTTGTTAAACAAATTCACATTGTCAAAAAAAATTTCTGTTTTTATTCAAAGTGAAATTTTTTACAATAAAATCTAATTGATTATTGGAAAAAAACGACATCTTTAAGCAAGGAATTTTTCATAGTAAGACAAATGAAAAAGACAAAATGGATTCCAGATTTGGTTTCAATGAGAATATCTCAGAAGATTGATTGGCGATATTTTTCTAAAGATTTAAATCATTTTCAAGATAAGTTATTGAAAAAACTTACTTGAACAGTTTGATCAAGAGATGATTCAGTTGATTTTTGTACATTGTTGATGATTTTGTTTTCAATTAAATTATCTTCTTGTTATTAAATTTTACTAAAAAAACAAGAAGCAAAAACAGTTCACACTATAAAGTCCTATTTTCGTAAAAAAAACTGAAGAAACCAAGACGGCGATATAGAGTATGGTAGTGTCTTACTTGATCTGATCGCCAACCTTGTGCTATTTCATCATCATTTATATTAGGTAAAATCGATTGATTGATAAAATGAGAAAACGATTTTGACGTAACAGAAATATATTTATTGTATGTTTCATTATTAAAAAACATTTCTTGATTTTTACTTTGACGAGAATTTCCAATACCAATATGAATCCCAGTAAAGTTTCCATCAGCATCAAGTAAAACGCCTCCGCTGGACCCAGGTAGCGTGCTGCATGTATGTGTAACATATGTAGTTTCTTGAGATAATTCTTGCAAATTGATGATAGATCCAATAGATACTGATTTGTAATTAGCATTATGACCAAAATTGAGTTGATTCGTAGTTATGTTAGCAAAACCGCGTATATATTTATAAGGCTTTAGATCTGAATCTTCGGCTAACTCACCATTATAACAAACTAAGTATAGTTTGGCATTAATTGGTGAAGAATTGAATTTGAATAATGGAGAATTAAATTGTGGTTGAACAAATTCATATCGATGTAAATGTTGAACTGGTTTGTGTAGTTTAAGAATTGCCAAATCGACCGTAACAGAATTAACTTGATCATATTCTGAGAGGCTATCTTGTAGAAGTCCACGACGAATGAGACTAGCTTCCATTAATAATTCATTACGATTTGATAATGAACAGATTGTTTACGGCGCAGGATCGCATAAACATACATAAATCCTACTATAAGGAATTTTTTCGTTGCCCCATTGAATAACATCAAAATTGTGGGCACAAGTTAAAATGAGTTCGTCTGTTAAAAGACATCCACTACCAAAGAACATTTGACTAGTTGATCTATGTTCATATAAAATTCCAATGCGTAATATAGATTTACGAATATTCAATAACTGTTTTATTATCGTATTTTCCTGAGGAATCTTTGGTAAAACAATTTGCCAATCATCACCACTGTTGATGTATGGATATGTTTGTTCAATCGTATTGGATTCAACATTAAAAAAAGCTCGTTCGCCTACATGAAATTTCGGTGCATTATTGATCTGGTTTAAACCCGCTTGTTCCTCTTCAGAGTTCGACTAAGAAAAAGAGACGATCAGAATCAAAATAAAGCTTTAACTAATAAAATAAAAACAGTTCAATGTAAAGAAATTTTCGCACCGAAAATAAAACGAACGAATAGCGATGAACAAGGAGACAATGTCTCTTCAAGTATCATTCAACCATTAGATAAGTACTTTTACGGAAATGGTAGCTATCAAAAATGATTATTCGCCAAAGGAAACAATTCAATAATTATTACATAATCGATTCAGAAAAAGCCGAGATATAACATTTATTGAATGGATTAATCAATTGGAGCGTATTCAAGTATTTTCTTGGAAATATCTCTGCAAAAACTCTACAAACTATTATATTCGATCATTTCTCTGCATCTGTTGGCTCTAACTATTGAAAATAATTACTTTCGAACTCATTTCTTTCGTGTTAGAATACATCCGTCGAACTTTGATTGTGACAATATGTTGTTTGGTTTGCGAAAATCTATCTACACAATTATGCTCTTCAAATTAACTTCCGAAAACAAGACGATCATAATGATTTTCTTTCAAAATCAAAAGCATCTACAGCACCTCATTGTTTTTTGCCTTTCGATCTTAAGCTTACTATATACTAATAGATGATTTCATCTATTTCTAGTTCTGTCTCATCTGGAATATCTTCATGTGTGTAACATTGAAATTTAATTACATGAAATGCTCTTCGTAGTATTTCCTTTCAGTGTTAAATAGTCATAAAGCGGGAAGTCAAAATGTATAAAAACCTACTTACATTATATTTGAATTGTCCGCAACTAACCGAAGAATTGAGTTCATTTGGATAAATATATTCATAATGACCTGGAATATTAATAAAATGCTGCCTAAGATGCCAATAATTTCCCGTAAGATCGTGAAAACTTCAAAAAAAAAGGAAATTATAATATTAAGGATTTTTTAATGAATGTTTTTAGCTGTGACGGCTTACATGGAAGAAAATTTCAACTTTGCCACTTCAATATCAGAATGAAATGATTCCAATGATCGACCACCAACTGATCTGAAACAAAAAATACAAAGAATCTCTATGACTTCCGAACAGAGTTATGGTAACTACTCGTCTAAAAACAAATAATACTTTGTTTGTTCATTGACTTTCAACAATTGCATTCGATATGTGATAGAAACATTGTTACTATCGACCTAGATACCAAAATAATCACCATTCTTATTTACACTTAAAAACAATTACAATAATTCTTACTTTATTCAGAGTACAATCATAGATTCCGTCGTTGTCACTGAAAATCTCCTCTGTATCAACTATTTTTCTACATTCCACTTCGAAGACCATTGTACATGGAGCTATTTTAGATGAAAGATTCAAACCAATGTTCTTTTTTTGAACAGCACAAATGTTCAATAAGGTAAATTGTGAAATAAGTATCACAATTAATAATAAAACGACTTTCGAAGGAAATTCTCTCTACAAAAATACCGTCAAATAATTTCGCACTAATTTCTAGATTCAATGATCAATAATGAACTTGAGGGTGTGATACACCGTATATATACTAAATACAATCGAACAAAAGAAAGTCTTTATCAGGAGAACAATGAATGAATATAAAAATCTGAGTAATAATCATTCTTACGAAACAAACAGACTAGACTAGACGAATTATTATATTGGGTTGATGCAAAAGTCTCCGCCGATTTTTTAAAAGTTTTCTTAAAGCCCTCTAGCGCTAATATGCATTCGTGATTTTCACACATATGATACTGCTTGTGTCATACTATAAGATGGCATTGGTAAATGTCCCAGTTTATTTACATTCTTCATTAAAACATGTCAGAGATTCCTATTTATATCCGACACTGCATTTTGTATGAGTTCCAATTAGGGAACAATGCTAGTGCTGCTGCCCGCAATATATGTGCTGCACTTGGTGAAGGTGCTGTTGTTGATCGAACGTGCCGAGATTAGTTTAAACGATTTCGTGAAGGTGACATTTCATTAGAAGATCGTCTGAAATCTGGACGTCCTCTCGAATCTGATATTGAACGATTAAAGGTCCTGATCGAAGACAATCCACGATTAACCACCCGTGAATTGTTAGCAATGCTCGGATGCATCCAATCCACCATCGATCGCCATTTGCATGAAATGGGAAAAGTTAATAAACTTGAAACATGGGTTTCACATCAATTAACCTCGGACAACATACAGCAGAGAATCACCATATGCAATTCTTTGTTGTCAAAACGCAACCGACATCGATTTCTTCAGCGGATAGTTACTGGTGATTAAAAGTGGGTTCTATGTGTCAACCATACACGCAACCACCAGTGGGTAAATCCTGAAGATTTGCCCGAGCCACAACCAAAAACGACCTGCACCCAAAAAAAGGTGATGCTATCGATTTGGTGGGATTGCGAAGGGATAATCTACTGGGAACTTCTACCTATTAATACTACGATAGACTCGAAGCTTTACTGCCAAAATTTGAAGGTTACTCTACAGGCAAATCGTCTAGAAAAACGAAAAATTCGATTGGTTCATGATAATGCAAAACCTCATGTCTCAAAATTTAGCCGCCAGAAGCTGGAAGAAATAGGGTGGGAGGTCTTACTCCAATCACCATATTTACCAGACTTGGCACCATCTGACTATCATCTGTTTCGATCCCTCCGCAATCAACTGGTCAAAAAACACTTCGATGACCAAGCCCACCTAAAATCTGATCTCGAAACCTTTTTTTGTCTTTACCTAAGAAATTCTTTGAAGATGGTATTCTGGATTTGCCTAAAAGATGGGAGTATGTAGTAGATAACAATGGTGTATATGTTGTTGATTGATAATATTTTGTTCCAATAAAATCTTGAAACCAAGAAGAAGAAAAAAATCGACGGAGACTTTTGCATCAACCCAATAGAACTGAGCTATCTGATTGATGTTTCGACATAGCAATGTTTATCTAATTCTTTAGTTCAGTTTTATTACTTTGCCTAGTGTGTTTGGCACCTTAATGGCAATAAATGATGTGCTTACCATAAAAGTATAACTCAATTCAATGTCAAATTATTTTTTTCCTCCTGTTCAATTTCAGTTCTCGATTTTCATTTTAATTCGATAGATAAATTACCAATAGAAAAAAATAAAATGAAAAAGATAGCCGAGTGGTATCTATGAAAAATTGATCCACATACCTCATGTATTTTGTCGATTTTTAAAATGAACGGGAACTGTTATTAATGCTGAATATGATGATTTAGATCGAAGAAAACATTTAACTATATCAGATGGAGGAAATATTGAAGAAAATCTTTCTTTAGAAGAAGCCCATCAACAATTAGATAAATCTATTTATCGTCTAATTGAAAAATGAAAAATTCCATATGTTGCTAATGCTGGAAATGATCAATCGTATCCGAATGCTTCAGCTTTATTAAAATTAACTCGACGAAAAGAAATCTGTTTATGTGATTAATATAGATGCACATTTAGATGTTCGACCATTCAAAGAAAGAAAGAAACTTTATTCTAGATCACTTTTTTGACTTTTATTACAAGATCAAAGATTTTATTAAAATTCGAACAGTAATTTGGTGTGGGGTGTGGGTGTGGGTGTGCTTGTATGAAAAACTACTTGCGCACCCGCACACCCACACCCACACCCTCACCCTCACCCTTTTTTTCGATATGGACAGACCTAAGCGTATTTTCTGGCACAGCTTTTTACGCTGGTTATGAATTTGGACTTTCTTTCTTTTAAAAAAATGAGTTTTGGCATCGAAAAGTAAGTTTTAAAGTTTTCAAAAGTCGTATTTTCAATTTTCTAATCAAGAAATTTAAAACAAAAATGCAGCCTAATATACCATTCGATGCAGAATTTGATTCTCTACAAAATGGTCTGTTAATTTTTTATTCTCATTCCTCAGCACAACTTATAAGCTCTTGTACAGTTTCTAACTAACTGTACAATTATTGAGCTTTTATTTCAATGTAGCAACTTGATTTTTTTTATAGAAGGATATATGTACGACAGCGATCAATATATATAAACATTAAATATTTTTAAGCATGTGTTAGTGCTTCAAATTTGGTCGGCAGAAAAACGCGTCCCAGCGTTATGAATAATGTCATTGCATTACGTTTGTTTTTTTGCTTTTTTTATCTAAGCGAAAATAGTTTAGAAAAAGTATTTTTTACTGCTTGAAAGCTCATTCAATTCTCTACAACACTCGTGCCATAAGCATTTAATTTGAAGAAATAAATTGTGAAAAAATTCGAGTTTTACAAGCAGCCCTACAGAACAATGGTCTTTTTTTTGTCACAGTGTTACGCGAGAGTTCGGTCAAACTAGGTCATTGTCGCAACATAAATAGATTCTGATGAACTGCGTCGAATGATGTTTGAACGGTCTTGTTAGCTATTATGCCTTTCGACACAATTGCAAAACAATTTGCCAAAATGTCACAGCGTTACGCTTGGACAAGCCGATGTCTATTTGATAAAATTGATCTAAATAAAATAAATTTAGATTCACGATTTATTCAAGATCTTGGTCTTGATTCATTAGATGTTGTTAAAATAACAGCAGCATGTGAAGATGATTTTTGAACTGAAATACCTGATTCGGATTCAGATAATTTTTCAACACCAAGACATATTATACAATATTTATGTGGCAACTTTGATGTTTATGAACATATGTAACCAATTTCAGCTGAACAACAATATTTTGAAAAAGCTAAAGCAACAGACGAAAGAGCTCATCATCGTTAACATTAACATTTGATCTCTTTTGTTTACGGTTTTTTTCTCTAGTTTTGTTTATAAACAACGAATTTTCCTTTTCATTAAATAATTCTTTCCAATAAAACGAATATTTTATTTATTGATTCAACAAATTAATAACAATCAGAGATTTCATCATCGTTTCAATGAATATTTTTCAATGATAAGAACAATATCTTCTCTATCGAAGAATTTTCACAATTCAATTATAGACCAATCAATGGCAGACTTTGATGAAATTATTCTTTTTTATCTCCATTAACTTGTCTGTTTTTTTTTGAACAAATATTTCTATCTTTCAGTAGAAAAATACTAATTTCAATCTAACTAAGAAACTTTTCATAAAATATAACTCTTACATAGTCAACATTACGAACTAATCGAAATAAGCAAACATTTCAATTGTCTTTTTCATATTTGCGTTTCAGAATAATTCTTTTTGAGATCGATGACAATGTTTCAGATAATTATTTATTCATGGAACTATTTATCTTGGTTAGTTAATTAATTTTATCTAATAGATAAATCTAGATTGATGACAAAAGCATGGAACCGGTAATGGCACACACTATTTATGAAAAATCTTCGTTTTCTTCATTGATAGACATTTACTTCTTGTAGACACATAGTCCTACGCATCTTGATTAGTTTTAGCAATCGATATAGCATATCGCGATATTTGATGTTACTGTTTGACTATAGGTAGATAAAATCCAAACAAAAGTTGTTGTGTTTTTCTCAAAACCGGTTTTGTATCAAAGGTCAATCTCTGGACAAATTTCTTTCAATATGCTTGGTTCTGGAGAAATACAGTATTTTTTATTTGTTAGAGTATTTGATTCTCCTTCGGATGAGAGGAAGGAACTTTTTAAATGGGCTCTAGTACTGTAGAAAATCTCGTATTCGGGAAAACCTCTGATGTTTTTTCAAGGCTTTAGAGGTTTCGACGCTCCAAAAAATTAAATAGAACAACAATAAAAAAAGATCTCTTCCTCTCATCCAAAGGAGGACGCAGTTTTCTTTCAAATACAACGGCGCCCANCCACTGCATTAATTGTTGTGGTCAAGAAGATGAAGGCTCAGTCGTAATCGAGGAGTCAGTCTTAATAGGCGAAACAACGGAAGTATGTTGCTTGTTTTGTTTTCTTAACAACTTAATGTCTTCATCTTGCTTTTGAATAATTAATTCACAAAAATAATGTTATCGATGTTCATCATGAAAATGAATCAATATTTGGATGTCCCTCATTAAGAAAATCATTCAATGAAAGATAATTGACTTACGAGGGAACCGCCAGACGTGATTCAAAGCTTTTAAGCTGATATTTTACTGATAAGTTGGGG
>CAJNYU010004477.1:66068-99747 GCA_905331475.1 Rotaria socialis | reverse complement strand
ATTCACCGAAAAATCAAATTGTTTGAGTTTCGACCTGAAATTTTGCCCACATGCAGGTCTTGTGATCTGTATATTAGTCTGAAAGTTTCAGCCAAAACGAATCCACTGTTTTCGAAATAATAAGTTTTCAAGAAAAGTCGATTCTTGTGGTATGTATACAACATGGCACTGTTGTCTTGAGATTGAAACATCTCGACAACGGCGCTTTCGCTTTGACTGAAAGTTTCAGACTAACACACGGATCACAAGACCTGTATGTGGGCAAAATTTCAGGTCGAAACTCCGCAGTTTGATTTTTCGGCGAATATCGTATCATAGGTGATAAATCCAGTAAAATGATCGTAATCTGAGAAGAAAGGCCCATGGGCCCTTGTCCTTTTGGGCTTTGTATAGTATCAAATGGACTCTACTTATCAGTAAAATATCAGCTTAAAAGCTTTGAATCACGTCGGGCGGTTCCCTCGTTAGTTATAATTTATCTGCTAT
Organism: Rotaria socialis; assembly: GCA_905331475.1. NCBI lineage: Eukaryota > Metazoa > Rotifera > Eurotatoria > Philodinida > Philodinidae > Rotaria > Rotaria socialis. The sequence continues at coordinate 99,261 of CAJNYU010004477.1, read as the reverse complement.
TGTTAAGATGATTATCGGTTCTTCTATCAATGGGACAAAAGATAATAATCAAAATCTTATTGAAAATCTAAATTGAATCTCATTGAATAGATAGAAATGTTCAATCTATGTTATTTATATCAATAATTGATGAATATCAATCAATATATAATACAATCATCAACTAATTCTCATTCTATATGAGGTTTTATCAAGAAAAACGACTAAATAGAAGAGAAAATGTAGATATATGTTTGAGTAAGAATCTATGAAAATATCATTAGTGTTCAATTGATTATTTCATCAAGAAAATGTTTTTTCAAATTTATAATACATGAAGAATATAATAAATACACTCAATCAAGAAAAACGAATTTGACTTCGTCAATAACGAGTAGTTGATGAGAGAAAGAGAAGGTAAATCTTTTTGTTGATTTTTTCGGGGTAATATCTTATCGCCAATTCATCGTTTCGCCAATTGGCGAACATCCACTAGTAATTCGGTAATTGGAGAAATTCGCCAATGCGTGAACCAAGGAATGCGAAAATATTTTATTTATTGGCGAATGTCAGACTAGCAATCCGCCAATATGAATGAGTTGAATCGGAACTCAAGTATAGTACTTGATATTTTTAGTGCACAAACTAAATTAGTCTAGAAGCGCGGTTTTTGAGGCTACCTGCTCCTGATTACAGACATTAATGAGTTTAAAATTGTTCTAATTAGAAGTTAGACCAAGGGGAGGGGGGAACTGCTCCTGGATCCTTGGATTTTGACCGCTGCTGATAGATCTTGGTGGATTATAGAATCCACCAAGAGCCACCAGGAGTCACTTTCCCCCTTGAGTTAGACTAATTAGTTTGTTATTTCTTCTATTTTATTGTATATTATTCGAAAAAAGCAAGGCCTGCCCATTACATATATTAGCAATACAGAAGAGTTACCATGTCAGACCATAGCAGCCAGGTATGGGTCATCGTTAGAGATACGAAGTAACAAGTAATCCTCCATTACTGGTATAAGTAAAAAGGTAATGCCCTAATATAGAGTTTTAAAATTAAGATAGATTTTTCACTAGATATTTTGTATTAATTTAGTAAGTCTAATGGATCCGTGTGAGTTCCATAATTGTCCCGAAGGGACTGCGCTAACAAGCTTTTTCATATAACTACCACATTTCTTTCTTTCTTTATTTGAAATAAAAATAATATCAGCAAACTGAGCTTAGTTCGTACATTCCATGATTACAATTGGCGAACTTCACAATTGGTGAAATTACATAGACTCCTTTTTTCTGATTTGTTTTGTATTTGTGTACTCAATTTTGAACAAAATTGAAATGGAATAAATAGGAAAATATGAAGAATAATACATAGGAAAACGCGAAGAGTAATACATAGGAAAATGTGAAAAGTAATAAAAATCGAACAAAAACGAATGGCTAAGTGTCGAACAGTGAACAATGGAAGAATATGAGTTAGTAAAAATAGAATCAGCTTTTACTCAGCTATTCGATATTTATATGCATAGTTAATAAAAGAAAAGTGCAAATGAAAATGAATGTGTGTTCTCTCTATGTTCAGAATTCATTTTGAACAATAATCATTGAGAAGTCAATTTTCTTGAATCATATTTATTACTTTTGTTCGTGAATATGGTTTCTTCAATGTTGTTGGATTTTTACTTCGTGGCCGATAGCATAAATCTTCTGAGGATAATGGACACTGAATCTCAACTTGAAAATATTGATTCGATCGATGATCCATCTTCATTTCTATCATTCGATCCCAGTTTCTATAATGACGATCTAGATATGCTCGTCGATTTTTTGTACCACCTATAGCCCACAACATTAGGTGTCCAAACGGTATTTTCTCGAAAGGATTCTCCCAGTCGGATCGGGTTAAATAGTATTCAGGATAATCATGATAAGCCACGTCCTGAGCAAGTATATATTTTTGTCCAATTGCATCCCAACGAATGGCAATGAGGTCGAGAAATGGCCATTTACTCGTCCATTCTGTAGTCCCATCAGTCCAGAGACCTGGCGCCAGGCATGGACTGTCTATATGAGTAACTTGAAGTCCCCATCCTGGAACGTCAATTATTTCGAGTCCATATTCAGCAAAATTGCTGCTCAGAGCCTTAATTTTATCTAAATCATCTTGGAGAACATCGAAGTCGGCATCGTTATCATGCTTGATAAGACCACCATTTCGAATGGCACCTAATAAAGTACCACCTTCAATCGTGTACCGAATGCCATGTTTATCGAAGAGACCACCAGTCACTTCAACGATATCGTACAGCTTGTCGACTTCAATATCATTCAGCTTCTCTTTCTCCAATCTTCTTCGCATATTTGCATAGTAAGCAAGAAGTTTACTATCAGCATCCGTGATGACCATCGGATTTTCCATGTTCAAATGACGTATACACACGTTAATATCTAGTTAAAAATATTCAATACGAAATAGCTATCAAGTAAAAGATAGGTTCAATTCGGATTCTCACACGACATCTCTTTTTTCTCAAAGCTTCATACTGGCATCGAAGGATTCGAGAGAAAATTCTTCAGAAATATTGAAGAAAGCTTCTGTCGATTCCAATGGAATGAACGGCAAGTAAATCACAAGATACATGCAATGTATGAAGATTTAATGGTTTAATGTAATAAGAATAAGAAGAGATGGCGAAAAATGCACTCCAGTTATATACTTATTTGATAGAACACAAGAAAAAACGTTTGTCGAAGTTCACTTCAATTCAACTAAATATCAATTAATTGATGATATTAAAAATGAAATTTATACTGAAGTATTCCTTTAGAAAAATCTATATAGCTATAAATCCGTATGTAACTATTAACGGAGGAACTCCAGAATATTAAATAGTACTTTAACTTTATATGAATAAAAAAAAGTCTATATGTAAGATAAGGGCAAGTCAAATAGTTATCAGAGTAAAATTTGCACTGAATCACACGTAGACTCTACCTAATTGATTTTTTAACGCGATGCGAAGCATGATAGCATTTCTGTAGTCCGTCGCGAGTTTAATTGTGTTTTCTTTTACTTTATCGACGTATACATTACAGTTTATCATTTTATATCTTGATGATCGTAAGAAGTAAAAGCCATAGGAAAGTCAAGCAAATACGAGATCAATGTATCGAGATCAAACTTGTTACCTCTATTTTCGAATCTTCAATCCGAAGTTCCATTCGCTCACAAATATCGTTCCGAAAGGACGAAAATGAACGAAATTTATCGTGAGATAATTAATCGACCAATCGAAATCTATCTTTAAGAATGTATCGCTATGTAAGAATGGAATTTTCAGAGTGATGAATATACCGTTATGGCTACATAAAATATATTCAAGATTTCTCTGAGTTGAATATTTTTCTTAGGAAATTCGGATTCTTGATTCGCATCGCATTTCGTATACGAGTGAAACTCGAACACCATCTAGTTAAATACTAAGTTTCAGTCGAACGTAAATTATGCCAGCGATGCTAATCTGAAAGAAGAGCATATCACGCGAGCGTGATACGAATAGCAGTAGATAAAGCAGTCAAAGTATCTTGTAACATACCAATACGATACACAAAATGTTACAAGGATTAATTTTTTGAGATTTATTGTGCATATTCGAACTTTCAGATCTATCTTTTGCGGCGTGTATCATATTTAGACAGCACTATAAGAAGATCACAGTCCAGAGTAGGTATTCTGCATCTGAGAAGTTTTTTTTTCTGCTATAATTTTGCCATTGTTTTTGCTCTCAGTTAGATGCTTAGTTAATCTTCATTCGTACTCTTGCATTTTATGCCAAAATGAATATCGAGATTCAGAAAACAAAAATACAAAGCATTCCGAAATAAAATGTATTATGAAAACGGTTCTAACTATATGTTTATATGATATGAAAATCAGAGCATAGCATTCAAGAGATCTCTTCCATCAGTTGCTGATTCTAGAGTCGTCATAATATATCTATCATCACTTGCAACATTATCAAAGATAGTATTTGCCTTTTCTAAATAATTTCTTTTATGTCTATTCGTAACAAATTATATATATATATATGTATTTTTTTAAATGAACATTAACTGTAACTATACGTTTTATTTCTAATATCACCAATTACTTGATACTTATTTGATATTTAGTTGAATTAAAGTAACTTCGTCAAATGTTATCGTCGAAGTAACAATATCATAAGCCAGTGTAACTTCAACAAGACGTGTATATATTATACGTATATGCGTAAATGATTAGTCATAGATTATAAAAAAAAGATAAGAAGCTCCATGCTTTGAGTGCGAACCAAAGTCGACTATTGATATCTACTACATTGCAATGATATAGTCATTGAGGTCAAACGTGATTATTCATCCTTTGCAGGCTTATATCTCGACTATGAATACTTGAAAACTGCAGTTTGTTGAATTCATTGAGAACTATATAGTATGATTGTGTAAAAACGCTGGTTCATGACTCATGACTCTTCTTCGTGTTCTACAACATATAGAAAATGATTCGAATGCATCAGCTTTTGAAAAATAAGGACACTATACGCTGTTATTGTCAATCTAATAAACTGTATACATCTATCAAACTTCATGTTATGTTTAGACCGCGTAGTCGCAAAGGTTGTTCCAATTTTTTTTGACACGTGTTACTAACACAACTGTCGTTCTTTTGTCTACTATTTTCATGTATACTCTGTAGAAGTATATCGTCTACTAAGACGTAACGGATAAGGTCATCTTGTCTGACAATTATTCTCTCCGCTATCTAGCTAGTATATCTTTCCTTCTTCTTGTTATCCATTCATATGCCCTTTTCTTAGTCGTTATCTTGTGACACGTTGTATTTCCACGCTAAGTATAGTGAACTCTGAGGTTTCTTTACGGATTTAGATAGAATAAATAAAGAGTTATCAAATAATGATGAAACAGTTGAAATCAAAGTAACAATAAGCCTTCGTCGGAGTCGCGCAAAAGACATTCAACAAGTATATTTTTGATTATATTCTTGCATTCTACATGCACATATGTATTTATTCTTACTTTTATATGCATAGATAATTATTTTTGTAATGTACAGAACGACATACGTCTATCTCTTTCATCGAACGAGTATTGCTTCTTGGATTTCTCTCTTTTATTCTAAATGACTCAATTTTGGCAGAAGAGCATTGATATCAATAGATAGGGAATTCATTGTACGTTTATATGATGTGATGCGACTGGTTTGTTAGCTTCAACTCGAGAATGAATTATTTCTCGGAGATGAAACTGAAGAAAAAGATCTATAAATATATTGTTTTCATTAACGAATGACTCTATCCATATTCTCTTTTCTATGTTACGTTAAATGACCTAGATAATGTCTGTCAATATCTACGAATGGATGAAAGATCAACCTGTGCAACAGCTGTTGACTTTGAGTTATGATGAATAATATTTTTTCAATAACTATACCTATTCCATGAAATTTATTTTTAATATCAATAGAATAACCATATTTTTAAATTTAACATTTCTAAGAAAAATATGTAAAAAAAACCAACTCGTTGTGCACCAAATAGAAATCATTTAAGTTAGACTTGATGTTCAATCCGATAGAATCCTAAAGTCAAACACAATTTAGTTATAGACGACTTGACATCAAGGCTCAAAACTGCGATCAACTTTATATTACGTCTAAAAACAACGAAAATAATCTCTCAAAGCGTCAACGATCTCGTATATAAAGAGTCTTCGTTGTAGTTCATCCAGGATGAAGAATTCTTCTAATCATAATACGTAACTTAGATATACAAAAAAGGCTCCAAAACCTTGGATTTGACAATGTATAGTATAGCTTAGGTGAGATAGAGTGGTACAACCAACGCTCAACTTGTACTAAAGGCTTGATAAAACCATAAAAAGTAGTTTTTGAATTCGGACGCCCAGGTTGGCTATTTGGGTTTCAATTTTGAATATATAATGATGAATTGTTTTAGAAATAAAGCAGTTCTATTTTTAAATTACGTATAGTGAAAACAAAAACTTCGATTATGTAATTTACTGATGATTTGATAAAATAAGAAATTAAATAAAACCTAAAGGAGAAGTAATCTATTAAAAAATTTCTTCTAATAAATTGGCCCCCCGGTTTATTTAAACAACATTTCATGTAAATAAACAAAATGTTATAAACTATTGAATATTTATCCTGATTGATTGAGTCAAATATTATAAACTTTGTTTGTTTCTAATTCTTTCTTTGTTGAATGCAATGAACAATTTTGATACATATTTTTGTCTAGGCAGTTTTCTTTTGTATCTACTTGCCGTATCTAGACATAGGAAATCAATTCCTTTCAGTTTGCACCATAATCGATAATGCCGTTTAATGTCAACTGACGTTTCTAAAAACAATAACGATAAGTATTCATTGAATTTTTAGTGAGTGAAGTATTCCTTGTCCAATCAAGTTCAGCATGACGATCCGGTTTATTCAACAAGAGCTTATGAATTTCGATTGAATTTAGTACCTATTTTTAATTATCGCGTTCTTATGATGCTTTAATTGTAGCCATGGTCAATCCTACATAGCGCTGGGTAGCGAAGCAGTCACTAGTGGAATCATTCTAATCAAATGACTCGATTACGAAAGCGACCTATGATTGACAATTGTATACAAGTGTTGGTTTAAGCATATGATAGAAGATAAAAATTGGTTCATGTAAACAAAATTTGCAAAACACTTGCAGATTTATGAATGTTCTTCACCAAAGTTTCACTAGTGTGTATGTTTTTAAAGAATTTTCTTACTAGTAATAATTAATTATTTTCTACTCAAAATTCAATTGAAAAGGACTCCAATTGATTTGAAGTAATTATTTAACATGAAATTATATATTACAGCTAACTAGACTCAATTTGATTTACGCAAACATCTGTTAATCACAGTTTATCTCCGGAATATTAAATGATAATAATTTTTCTATTGACAATTTGTGACTTTTTTTGATGTTAAATCAACTAATCCATATCTGAGCAAATTGAATGCATTTACTTCTCTATTTATTAACCTATTAGTATTAATCCTATAAATACATGTAAATGGCTGAATCCTTTAGTGTCAGGACTTATATAGATCATATATGTTTTTAGTCTGATTCGAGGTGTGGGTGTGCTAAATCATATGACATTTGTACTCATTCGCTTTTCATTTTAAACGCTTTAGAAGATTATTCTATTCCAAATACTTGTCTATCATAATCAAGTTTATTTGAAGCTTATTGTTGACATTTTTCAAATCAAATGAGTCTGGCACTAAGCACTTATTGCTAATTATGGATGTATTCAGCAATTGACTTTGTATATGAATTCCTATATAGTATTTACTGATAAAAAAATGACTTTACTATCTTGTTTAAAAAAGGTTGCAATTGAAACAACAAACAAAAAAATACATAAAATAGAATCACTGAATGTCGAACGATCCAAAATGAATATCAAATAGTACAACGATAAAAATAAAACGAGCTAAAATTATTCAATTTCGTTTCACTTGTTGACGTCGATAATTTTCCATTATCACCTAAGAAATACCATATGGAACTTTACTGTGAGAAGGTTTTTCAAAGGTAGTGAGTGTCAAAATTCTTGTCTTTGAATACTATTGGGTCGAAAATTCGACATTTTGAACATTGACTTAAATCTGCAGAATTTTACTCTATCATGCATAAAATTCACTTTCATCTCTTTGTTATTTCCTTTTCGAAGACAATTGAAAATTATCTACGAAAGATTACATGTATATTGTTGTTACTAGATAACAGATAAAATTCGCTTCGTGCAACTCGCACCACTACTGACTGATAATATTTACTTATCTTCTCTGCGTGACACAAAAAAACTTTTTTTTTCAAGCTTGCATCACGAAAGGAAAACTGCAATATTTTTGAATGAAACTAATTCGAAATAATATTTCGTTTTCTTCTTATCATAGTACTATCCATTGGCTGTCTCGAATAAAAATTGCATGTATGTAATAGTTCAGTATTTGTATATGAAGTTTTAGATATGACTTTTCAGCAGCTTGAATTAATTTGACACTTCTTTTTCCGTGGAGATCTACACTTTAAAGATGAAGAAACGGATCGTTTTCTTTCGCTTGAATTTTGTTCGCGAGTGTTGAGACTATGTGAACAATTACTGCATGCTGTATTTTCTAAAGAAAAAGATGGTAATATGAAATGTATAGAAAATTGAATACTATCTTGATAATGGTTTCCGCTCATTTTTCTACATTGAGAAGGATTCAAAACATGTAGAAATAGCAATTAGTCAATTATCTTACTTTCAATAATTTCATTCAACATAACGGTTGTATTAGTAAATCGAAAGAGTTGATTGTTATCATCGCTATATCCAAGAGAGAAAGCTAATCTTGCGCGAGAAAGTTCGTAGGCATTCTTAAAATCTTTAATAATTTCGCAATTCACTCGATAATCTAAATATGTCATTCTGAATATAAACTTATTATAGTACAATATTTACTTGTAAATTGAGTTGCATTAAATACTGGCAATGACGACAAACCAGTTAAACCAGGCTGAAGTGTTTTAATTATCACGAATTTAAATCTAAAATTCAATTTATGAAAAAAAAAGACATTTTTATTTTTCACATAAATACAAAAATAACTTACGTGACTTTTCAATCTCAAAAATGTTCAGGTGTTAAACCAACGGGAAAAGGATTTCCGTCCAGAGAACTACTATTTGAATTATCTAATTGAAATTTATAAGGATGCAAGTAGTATTTTGATTATCAATGAGTACTGTTATAAGAGCTACTTCAAGGAAGTAATTTTCAAGAAATTTTCGAAATTCAGAGTTGCATGCAAACTAACAATTATTTGAAAATACAGTACTCAAAATTTAATTTTATATCTATACTTTGATAGTAGCAATTTTCTTATCGTCAACATCATGAATATAACGTGGTGATTGTGCTTTATTTGTATTCATACCGTCACGAAAAAAATAATTCGTTTTATGTCGTGCATCAAAGGTTGACTTTAAATCTTTTGATAAAATCAGCTGCTTAATAAACACGCTATTGACAACAGCATAATATTGACCTAAATAAAACAAAGCATGAATCTGTTTTCATCAAATATTATTAAAAACAAAGAAATATACTAGATGATTTTATTGTGAAACAAAAGTCATAATAAAAGTTTCGAATAATATTACACCTACTTTGATTTGAATTGACTGGAAGAGTTTCACCATAATTAGTTGATATTTGTCTCGGCCGTTGACATTATTATTGATTCCATCAACAATGTTTTCATGGATACAATAGTAATCAGTGTGTGTCAGAGAAGCTAGTCTATAAATACAACATAAATCAGCCTTATTACGCTAGCTTTTGGCATGAAAGAGTAAGTTTACTCTCTGACATCTGTTCCATTATTTCATGACATGCACAAAGTTTTGCTAAGCTAGGGATAAAACGTCCATAAATGGTAAAATAATATTAATTAACAAAATGAACGTCGATATGTTCGTTGAATATTTATTAACAAGTCGTGCAATATGAGAAGTGATATAAAACTAAAAGAATAAGAGATTAGCACCATGAAAACATAGGAAAAAGAAGTTTCTTTTATCTTTATTATTATTTGTTATCAATATCTATCCATGTTTTTTTCCCGACTTGCTTTCTAGCTTCACAATGGCTAATATTATCTATGAATTCTTCCTTCTTTCTTCTTTGTTCTGATTCATTTTTATCTTTGCATTGTTGTTTGTTTTACACCGGCTATAATTTTTCCTGTTGCTTTCCCAATGTGCTAGCAACCATAGCCTGCCTGAACTTTTAAAGCGAATAGAAACAAATTATAGAAATAACTGATCTTTTTCCACGATTTTGCTTTTCGAGCATCTTATCATCACTCACAGAATCAGTTGTTTTGAATTGGTGAGTCATTATGACATCGATGAGAAAGAGAACAGAAAAACAAAACAAACAACACATTTTTGTCAATCATACTCATTTTATTCTTTATTAGTCACAATATTGAATTTATTTATGTATGTAATTTAATGGTTAGACTTCATTACTCTACTGTGAACCTATGAAGAAATATACTAAATCATTTATATAAAACAAATTTTGTTCAATGAACTATCAATTATCAACTATTTATTGTTATAAGTAAACTGATAAAAATAATTCAGCTCGTATTATGAGTTCTAAATATTTAAATAGAATGTGCAAATACTGATACAATGATTTCGAATTCCGAATTGTAATTTTTTTATTAGTTTGTTAATTGTATTTATAAAGATTGATTGATCAATCGTTGTTTTTTCCCCTATCTGTCTCGTTTATGTGCATATTGATCTGCAAAAACATGGATCATGAACGACAATTACTTGTTCGTCTGCCCGTTTGTCTAATCCTTGTATAAGAGTTTTGATCTTTACATAGCGTCAAAGAATAGACAAAGGATGCAGAAAGAACGGGCAGGAGCAAAGTTGACCTCTGAACAACCTTTCGGCCACCACCACCATCACCACCAGTACGAATATATGCACACACACACACATAAGAGAGAGAGAGAGAGTGAGTGAGTGAGAGTGCGTCAGTGAGGAGGAGAAAGAAGATGTAGAGAAAGTATATACACACGGGGCATACACACATGCGCAGCAGGAGTTACAGAGGACAGAGACAACAGAGAATGGATAGATGAACGGACGAGCGAGCAAATGGCTCGACCACGAACTTTCTCTCTTCTCTTGTCGTATGTGTGTTCTACGTGCATTGATACTCTGATAGTATAGGAGAATAAAAGAGTACGAGAGAGAGAGAGAGCCGTTGAAGAGAAAGTGATCGACGCAGAATCCCTTCACGGCAGCACTCAGCGAGCTACTACAGCACAAATTCTCTCTCTTCGCTTTTTTCTTGCTACGTGCTCGACGACGGCGTCCAGAAGATTCTGTTCGTCGTCGACGACGGCGTTGAGAGTTCTCATTTTTTTCTCTTCATTACCACCCTCAACACCAAGTCTCACAACACACAGGCATACACATTTACGCATACAGCATTCAGAGAGGTATAGAAGAACACGAAAGAGACCCTGTGTGCTTTGGATTTTTCGACACTCTGACAGTCAGTATGTCGAGGAGAAGCCGAGAGATGAACTTTACATATATAGAGAGAGTGCGTGCGTGCGCTTCTGTTACATGATCTGGAAAGAAGGGAGAGAAGGACGAGATATAGGGTAGGTTTTCGGGATGACAACGATAGTAAAAAACGCACAAAAAAAAGAGAGAATGCAATTTTAGGGGGGTGTCCTTCTATTTTTTTTTCTTTTATCTATAACACACGCACCGGGTTTAGCAAGCAAGACGTAGAAGCTAGAAGAAAGAGAACAACAAGAATAGAAATAGGGTGTTGGCTTTCGAGCTTTCGTTCGGGACGTGCGTGTGCATGAAGGTTCTTCATTTCTGCATGCGCCTTAGTTTTCTTTATGGAGCTGCTCTATAGCATCATTCAGTAAAACCATTCTCTTCAAACTCTCTTTCTTTTCTTCATACAATGTATCTACACCTGCTAATTCCTAGACTGAGTTTCATTCAGTGTAGTTATTGTGTTATCATCAATATTTTATTCTAGGATTTATAATCTTTACCATGATCAAAAGGTTATGATTTTCATATATATGAAAGTGAGAGCGAAGAAAAAACTAAAACATTTTGTTTTTAATTATTACTGCGTAAATGCATTTAATTTATCTATAAGAAGAATTGACTAGGGAGTAAAACAGAGCGAACGAGAAAAGAAACGTACTTCTAGTGTCGTTCTTTATGACTGTCTTCATGTGTATTACTGTATAGTAAGAAAAAAAAGCAACAGAATTGGTTTAATGCAATGCACTTTAGTGAAATAGAATGTATGAATCGTAAGAAGAAGGTTTCTGTATTATGTTTCATCAATGTACATATTCATGGCATTCTCTTATGTTGTTTTCTTTTCTTCTATGCATCGCTAAATAAAAAAAAAGCATTCCCATACAAGTATATACATATATCGATATACATATATATATATATATCCATGTATATGGACGATGTCCAATTTTTTTGTTCATATCCTTCTTCGTCTTGCCCTTTTCTTCATTCTGAAATTCTTATGCTTCTTCGTCTTCTTCTTTTTTTCTTCGTCTCAAACAACTACCAATAGATCAGATGTTGTTGGCGTCGAAAGAGAGATTTGAGTCAGTGACAAGCGGGCGGACGAAAGGAGAAAAGGGGAGAAAAGTCGTCGCTCGCCATCATCATTCATAGGTAGTGTAGTAGTAGTAGTCGGCCAGAAAGAAAGATTGTATATACAAACGCACACACACGCGTAGAATATGCACAAAAACACATAAATCGTCCGTTCAGCAGCCGTCCAGCAAACGTTTTCTCTGTTTTTTCTCTCTCGTGCGTCCTTCCTTCCTTCCTTTCCTTCAAAATTTAGACGGACACGCATAAACCTCTTTTCTCTGTACATAGATCCATTGACACCAAAACGTCGAATCGTGTATTTTGTAGACAACGTTCGCCTATTTCTCTCTATTCTTCTTCTCTCTTTTGCCTTCTCATCGAACGACCACGTCGAAGAACTGGCAAACTCCACATATAAGTTCACATTCTTATGCTGAACTGCTACTGACCGCACACACAAATTTATACGAAGGCAAATATTATGGACTCGGCAGTAGTATCAACGGTAATTGAATTTGACATTCATTGTTTTTTTCCTAAATTTAACTATTTATTTTGTCCGTAGAAATCGAACGTATCACAATGGGATGCTGATGTTGTTGTTTCTTGGCTTCATGAATCCAAATTTGGCGCATTTGAAAAAGTTTTTCGAGGTAAACAATAAACACTAAGTCGCCATTTTTGTAGTACCAAAAAAGATCCCATCGGAACAACCTAACTTTTGTTTTTTTTTCTTCTATTCGCGAAGGTCAAAATAATAGAGATATTATCTCATGTGTTGATTTTGATGAGAAAAAACATAACAGAAATATAATTTTTTCCTCTATACTATACCATAAATAATCGTGTTTATTTATTATGTTTTGTCTTCGGATAATTTAGACAACGAAATTGATGGTCCTACTCTTTTGAAACTTAGTGAATCAATGGTTGTTCGTCTATTTCCAACCATAAAACTTGAAATACAATTTCTTGATTTATTACAAGCACTTAAACAACGACATATTGCTGAAATGAATTCGAAAAAAACACTTCCTTCATCATCTACACCAACAACAAACGGACATAATGGTAATCGACACTCAGCAGCTCATCAAATAGCAGCACATGTTATAGCTTCATCGTCATCATTTGATAATGGCATTGAACAATCATCTAATTCGAATTCACCAGTTCCATCAGCTACAAATGGTCATCATCATTCTCGAGCATCGTTTTCTGAACGATCGCAAATTCCACAACGACTTACACCAAAAGGTCCACCATTAAAAACACTTAAACGTGAACCAAAATACTTTTCAAGTCCAGCCATGAGGTAAGACGAGAAAAACAAGAAAGTGCCACATTTTTCTTTTCCCATTCTTTGGCAGTCTTCAACAAAATGGAGATACAAATGAAAATGATACAAAACATACATTTCCTCATGTATATAAATTACCACAATTTCCAGATACACTCCGTTTAGCACTCGCTTCACAAGATGCAAGTGCATTTAAACTCCGTACATATTATCGAAATCTTTTAATCTCATCTATTTACGATGATCTCACTCGTACATATAATCTTTGGTAAAAATATTCAGTTCTATTAGTATCATTTAGAATATCGATTCGTTTTCTTCAGGTATCCAAATGCTCGGCAATATAAAACTGTAGCTTCGGCACTTGTTAAAGCTTATCCGTTTCTTGAAACATCAACAGACGGTGGTGAAGTAAGTGAAAATGAAATTTTTTATTTTTATTTTTATCTAAACTTTTAAATGATTAGGGCGCATGGATTGATGGAATCAAAGGAAAATTTAAACGTGGACGACGTACAGTTACATCTTATGTTGATGTAGCACAATCAATGACTGGTGAAAATGGTTATGATCGTATGTCCGGTGATGAAGAATTAGGTGAAGAAAAATTAGCACAAACATCGAATGGACAAAAACGTTCACGACACGAATTTGAAGTTGATTCCGATGATGGTCAATATGAATCTGGTGAAATGCCGACTATAGAGAAAGATGCTGTAAACTATTTTTTATTTCTTTCTGTGAAATATTCATTTTTTCATTGATTTTTGGAAATATTTTCTATAGGATCAAACAAGTGATAATAACGATGAAATCGACGAAGATGAAGCTAATCGTTTACGTGGCTGTATAACAGCAATGCAAGAAACATTAGCAGCAACTGATGATCCTGATATTTCACTTATATCAGATTATTTCAAAGAAACATTTGAAATACGACGAAATTTTGTTAAAACGCATAATACAACTGAAATTCTAACCGAATATCCAGCATTACAATTACATTCATGTGTTCGTATTGTTTAATTTTCTTTTAGTAAAATCTTATTTCTTCTTTTTAGTTACTTGCTGATTTTCATATGCAAACAAATATTCCTATTCAAACTGTTTTAATACATAAACTTCGTTCAATATCAAAACCAATCATACGTCTTGCAAAAGAAACAGGCTGTGCTCCAGATATACTTCTTTCTTATCATGCAATTCTATCTCAACGTCCACAATTAGAGCAAAGTAACTATTCGATTTTATTATTTATTTATTGTAATTTTCTGTTGTATTTTATAGTATTAGCTGATACATTCGCTATTTTAATTGTTGCATGTTATTTTGGTGAATATCAATTTTTACTTATAGCATCAGATAAAGTAAAAATTGAATTTTCTATAAAATCTCACTACTATGTTCTTGTTCTTCTTCTTCAAAAAAAAGGATACACAATCACCATGGCCAATAATTCGTGGTGAACATCCAGCAACAATGTTTTATGATGGAAAACCCTCGTCAGTTGCATATAATATTGAATTAGACTACGTACAATTATTTCATCGACCATTAACAGATTTTTTAACAGCAATATGTACATTATTTGCAACATACACAGTTTTTGAAATAACCTATGGTAAACTCGAAATGACATTATCATTTATTGATTGTTTACTTCGTGATAATGTACATTCACCAACACGTTCACCACAAGTACTTGAATTAATAAACGAACTCAACAGTATGAAAAATATGTAAAAAAAATCATTTTCCTCTTTGTTTTTGAGTTCGTTAAACACCAAAAAGAAACAATAAAAAATAGAGAATGAACACAACAACAACAAAAAATCTCAAACTTTGTATACATATCAACTTTTCTTTTTGTTTGTTTGTTTGTTTTTTTGTTTGTTTGTTTTTTTTTCTTTACTACAAAAAATATGAGTAATCTCTTTTTCTTTTCTTTTTTCTCATTGAACATCCAACTGTATGTGTGTATATATATTTTTTGGATATGATCGAAAGAAAAAAAAAACAACAAAATGTGGTTTGTTTGTTGATTTTCTTTTTAAATTTAATCTTTTAAACGATGAATTATGATAATAGCAATGAAATAGAGAAAACTAATTAGAATGCCAAATAGAATTCCAATTAGACGATACAGATTACAATTAGGTAGTAATTGAATGATTGTGTGAGGCGTTTCAGAAAAATCACTTTGCGTTATAACATGACCATTTGACGAATGAACTATTGCGTATAATGTAAAGCAAGATGCAAGAAGATAAGATAAACTTAATAATGAATATAAGATTTTAATAGAATATTTAGCTTTGATTGATATTGTGCCAAGTAAACGATTGAGAAGAATATAGATTTCAAATGAAAATGAAATCCATATTAATATATAATAAAAAAGTATTGATGAATGATCAAAACCAAGAAATTCATTTAAATATGTTTGACATGACGAAATTTTTATTTCAGATAATGTAAGTAAAATAATTATACATATAAAACGTATTATATGTAATAGACCTATTGAATGAGTTAAATAGACAGTTAACATGATTTTTCTGTTGTTATGTGTTACATGTGAATAGATACGATATTTTAATTAGATTTAAGAAAATACGAGCGAAAAGTATAAATTCTATTGTAGAAAGTGTTTTATTTATATTGTATTTTTTGTTTTGTTTTTATACGAGCGCTGTTACTACTTACCGATAATTCTGTAGTTGATATTTATCTGAATAATATTGTTTTTTTCGTACGTCGATTAATTGAAAAAGAAATGAAAACATCAGCATTCCCTTTTCTTGTTTTATCGATTCAATTTTTTTCTCTTGATCTTATTTCATAAGGTAACTAATAGAGTTTTGGAGACGCCCAAAGTTAAGCTGATACTATTACCGATCGATCGATGACATTGGCTCAACTTTGCTTTCAATGTTCTCATTGTATGAATTGTTTGCTCGGACATGAAAAAAAATGAGTTGCATTTAAGACAACAGACGATTGTCAAAACAAGCATCATACAAATACATTTGTTGTTTAGCTTTTCTTGTTCGATCTCGAGTGTTTTACTAATATTTCATATTGACAAATTGCCTTTAAACTGTTTTTCTGTTATGTTCGAATGAAGTTTTTCTTTTTCCTTCATTTATTTAGCTGTTATTTTTTTATTTTCATTTAAACAAATTATTCGTCATGTATGCACGTAAAGACATTCCGACTGTTTTGCCCGATGCAGTTCTACGTTGCCGTAAATTACAGGCAGCAGCTAATGTTGAATTAGACGCCATGGAGAAGACGAAGTTTCGTCGGATCAATAATCTCGATTGGCAACAACAAACGTTTCAGCGAACAATCACTGAACGACATAAACGATGGAGAGTGTATGATCGTGCATTTCGTATTAAATTAAAACGAGAGCTAGGTGCTGATTTAGCTGCAGCATTAAGACTTCGAACACAAGAAGAAGAAGAAAAAAAACATCTTTACGAACAAGAATTTATTGAAAAAGCATGTGGAAATCGAAAGCAAGATGAACCAAATAGTGACAGTGAAACTGAATCAGACAGAAGTCCTTCTATTTTAATTGAACATGTCGCTAAATCAAACAGTGCTCATCCAAGTAAGCTCTTCAATCATTCGATTCATTTTTTCTATAAGCAAACATTTTATTAATTTTTTCAATAGAATCTTTTCAACCAAAAGTGCCCATTATTACCGGATCGAAATCTGCTGTTGATAAACGTCGTGGACAAAGTGCTGGAACGAAAGTTAGCCATTCAGCATCGATAGCGAATGAAAAACGAAAACCGTCTCCTCGACGACCACGAACAAGTCGTTTTGATAAACAAACTCAAGATGATAAAGATTCAGTTTTAGGACTAGAAAATGACTTCGGCTCTGTTCTATTTCGAATATTATCGAATATTGCTGCTACACCTGATTTAGATGATGATTTTACAATTAAAAAACGCGCATTAGAAGCTCGTGAACGTCGACTTATTCTTACACAAGATGATCGATATTTCAATCTTGTTAAAGCACTAGCACCTCAGCGCTCATCGAAAGAAAAAAAGATTTTCGATGCCGATTATGATGCACAGAAAATATATTAGAGATTTGTATTATCTTTTATAGGTTTTAAGCGGAAATGTTTGCTTTTTGGAAAATGATGTACACATTTATATAATTATCTGATCAAAGCTTTATTTAAATTGTATGAATATGATAAATTTTACAATCGTAAAGCTCAGTTTTCTTTTTGACAGAATTTGTTTTTCTATTAAAGAATTTTATTTTATTTTTATCTAAAAAAAAATATTTTGTTCATGTCTAGAACGAAACATTATCTACATTCAATTCAAAGGTCAACATGTGTCCGCAGTCTATATGTTAGTTACTTACATTAATATAATCTCAGTCGTAGTGTGCGTTCATTATTTCTGAATTAAATTCAGTGAGTTACTACACAGAAGAAAAAAAACATTTAAAAAAGTAGTTTTACAAAAATTCCAAGTTCCTACAAGTTTTAAATGTAATTGATACAGACATAAATTACGATGAAAATATATCAAACTGTGGACCATATGAATAGTTTATGTTTTCAAGTTGATAGTTTATTAGTAAGAGGACAATTCATCCGACCTGGATCAAGTGAAACGCGTTCACTTCGAGTATTTGATCTCCTCTCGTGCTAGATGAACTGTCAAAGATGCGTGAAATTTTGAGAAGCGGAAGTAATTATTCAAATAGGAAAGAAACACTACACTTCCACTCGAATTGAAAAGATCTCTGAGTGAACAAGCCTAGAAAATGTTACTCATATTGACGTATATACTTTTGAAACGTCGCTAACATTTGTTTTAAATAAAAATTTATTTCTCGTTTTTATTCTATGAATTGTTTATTTGCCGTTCTCGTTTGTAATCAATACAAACCATAGGAAAAGTTTCTCGAGACATTTGAGACTTCGTCATGAGTAAATTTACAGCGTTTAAAACTATAGTTAAAATATAAATGCATTTACAAGCTATGATCTGAATGGTTACTTTACGATTGAATCATGCATTAGCATAGCACAAAGAGACAATCACTAATGAATAATTCGGTTGTCTTGGGGTTTAAAAAAGATGAATTACTCGTTACATTCGTGCAATCTCAGTATTTGTTAGGTACTGAAATGAGTGACTAGTTTGAATCGTGACTCATACATTCACTGACAGTAGAAGCGACAGGCCTTAAAGTAAAATTTTGTCATAGCTACTAATCGACAATAAATATGCTGTTAGCTGATTTCTGCCACATAATAAATAATTTCCTGTTTTATTGTCACACTACTAGTTGTGTGTTTTTTAAAAGTTTTTTTCTTCTATTTAACTTTTCAATATACAAAAAAAATAAGAGAAAAATCACGGCAAATACACACAATTTTAATATATTTTCTCAGCGCATACATTTCACAAAGATAATCTTCTACAAAAAGTACCGAATAGATATACTGTACAAAAACCGACAAATGACCAAAGAACAAACAAAAAAAGTAGAAACTTACAATCACGAATAAAGGCACGAAAAGAAAGATTACATAAGAAAAGAGCGTATCATCTAAAAAAAAGAAACAACTCACTAGGTATCACTAAGTGCCAAACGTACGCATTCTTCAGGTACTTGTTCAGGTGCTGAAATGAAAACAAAATATTTAGATGTATTCAATTTTTGTTCATATTTCTTACATGAAAGAAAAGAAGTGTTTCGTCCCATATCCATGACAGCTTGCGAAGCAGCTTGACGTAGTTGTACAAGCGCCATTGAATTTGCTCTCCATTCATTTAATGAACGCTGAAATTCGTCCTGCGACTCGCATGTGACTGTGTTTTGAAACGCATCGAATATACGCTTTAATACCAGTGAATATGGATAAAAATGCCAGTTTTTTCTTGTACGATCGGCAACATATGCACGAAATAGTGCATTGAGTGTTTCGCGTGATCGACTTGCTGTTGGCATAGTAGGTATACCATCGACAGGTAAACTTGCTTGATACTGTGAAATTTTTTGTTGTAACTGTTGTTCTTCTTGTTGCAGTAGATCAACTTCTGCTTTCATGTTGTCACGCATTTTTGCAGCTACCTGAATTTGATTTGCAGCTAAGAATTGAGAATGATTTATCTTGGGAAATAAATATGATTGAGTAAAAGTTTACTTACTGCATTCAAGCATTTGTGCTTTGCTTATTTTCGCATTTGTTGCATCGCTTAATTCTGGAATGAGATAACGGATATTTTCAAAACCATTCTGAAAATAGGAATTCGAAAACAAAATTTTATTTTGAAAAAGAAACAAACGACTGAATAAATGCATACTTTTATATTTCGACGCCGTTTCGTCTCCGCATTTTGTCCACCACTTGAAGATGACGATGGCGATGAATCGTGTGCCTAAGAAATCGATTAGAAGTTATCATATTTTTGAGAAATTCAGCTTATCGAATAGTAAGTTCAAGACTGCAGTTATATCGATTGTTCAGAAATAAGTAAAAACAATTAGATAGACTCTTCAGATCAACGGTTCACTCTTAAAACAGTTTAAAAATCTATTATATGCTATCAATAGATATCTCTCGTAGTCAGTCCCACAGAAAAATCAAAGAGCATAAATTCGCCAAGAAATCCTACACTGAGATAGATCAATTTGATCTTGAAAATAGCACAAAAATTTCAACCGAAGAGCTTAGTCTTTTGACTGAGGTATTGAATTTCCAAAAAAATTATCCGTCATCATTGTTATGACGAGAAATATTGAATTGTTCTAGAAACTCAATTTGACAACAACAAAAACAGTATTAGGATATGGTGAAGTTCTTATTTCTGATTTTTCGGTGCAAACTTGAATTAAAGATTGTAGCTCGGCTTATGTAGTCAAAACATGTAAGACTTTTGCTACTCTCATCGAGATATTCGTGTAACCAATATACAATGGGAAATTTCATTTCAACAAATAATAGACTGAACAAGTTTGATGTCTTCTCTATAATGAAAATTTACCATATCTCCATTGAAAAAGATAATGTCGTTTGATGCGGGTCCATTCTGATTGTTTGATAGTGAAGAAGATGAAGTAGAATATTGTTGCTGTGGAAAATTTAAGGGTGTTTCTTCGGAAGTTACACGAGACATACTGGTCTGCATTGTATTTCTTCTATTTGAGGGAGCATTCAAAGTGACTTCTTTTGGATTGGTTAGATTCTAATTAGAATAAAATCATAAAGTAAATGTTGTTAGATAAAAGATTTTTATTTACTCCAATTTGATTATTATCATTATTCATTGATAATTGTTTTATTTGTATTTGTGACTTTTTACTCAATGTTTTTTTTTGTTTTACAGCTGAGGTTTGCTTTTGTTGACTAGGTTTTCTTGCTGGTGGCATTGCTAGTGGTGGACTTCGTCTCTGCTTTAGAAGATCAACAAGAGTTGACGATTGTTGTGGTTTGCAAACCGATAGATCAGAATGTTGCCGTCTCATGTCAGTAGATTTTTGGGATATAGCTGCCTGTGAATTATTCATGATAATATTAGTTGACGGCGCTATAGATATATTAGTAATAGGCATCATCTCTTCAATATTCTAAAGAAATAAAACGGAATTCCAACGCTAACAAAAAAAAATCTAGGATCATTCACATTGGCATTCAATTTATTGTTATATTTCATTGGCTTAGACGCATTTTGTGTATAAGAATGGAATGATTGTTGTGGTGGTACTGGTTGATAGTGTATATTATTATACATCGTGATTGAATTCATACTATTAGGATGTATCTGAACATTATTCTATTTAGGTAAAACAGAATAAATAACATTTAAAGAACATAAAATTAACTTACATTGGAATTATTTTGGTTTAAAATACTGTTTTGTTGCTCAATGGTTAAACGTGGTCGTTCCATCGCAACAGAAACCAATGTTTGAAAATTACTTAAATCTTGCTGTGATTGTGGTGGTCCATCCAATGTGAAATCTGATTGATTTTGAAAATGATTTAATCCTGATAACTAAATTGAAAATAATTAAGAGTTTATAAAATATCAAAAGAGATTTCTTGTCTCTCAAAGAACGCTTTATTATCGAAATGAAATTGTATATCATGTAATCAAATATGAATTTCACGTATTTAGTTTTTAAGTCATTGAAACCTAACTACCGTCGATAGCAAAAGGAATACAGTGAAGCATCCATTTTTTCCTCGAAAATAAAAATCTATTCACCTCAAATAGTCGCCATGCGGCTATCCGAAAGTTAATCGATAAATTCTAGGATACTAACTGTCGTTTTTATGCGTGACATGAATATAAAAAGTACACTCGATCTATCGTAATGACATCAAATTTCTATTTTATTTCGCGATTTCTCTAACAAATCTCTCTATGAATGTTAATAATGTTTTGAATGTAAATCATCGAAGATATTAGTTTATGCAAGTTTACAGAGTATAGAAAAGTATCCTGAACACAACTTCATATACAAATTGACACCATGAAACAAGAAGATCAATAGTTGTAGCTGATCATACGAAAAAGAACCAAAACTTATAAAAAAAATGTCATTGGATTCGTAGAATTCCATTGATTTTCAAGGAAATTAATAGTTATTTCTCTTTCGAACTTCAAACATTATAGAAAGCACTATCTTACGGAATCGTTATTGCATCGCATACTAAAATCATCATCTAAATTAAAACAAAAACCATAAAAATCAAAATCAAAAACCAAAATTAAACTTTTTACTTGTTAATCCTGAATCAAATCCATCGAAAAGTGTATGAAAATCAAAATAATATTGTCCCATTACAGGCTGATACAAATCTGGATTACCCCCAAGTGCTATGAATAAAGAAAAAGAACATATTTTTCAGATATTTTAAAAATAAATTCAATAGGCAAGAAAAAAAATACGATCGTGGTTATACAATCGTAGAATTATTGAGGAAAATACAAAAAGCGATTAGAGTGTGTTCTTATTGTTTTTTGGCATTTAAATATATGGAGGATCCTAGTTAAATCGACTAGCATAAATATGCGAGCATTCACAGAAAAAGAAACAATACACATAGACAAACATTTATATGAATAACAACTATTTACCTGAGAATGGAGAATCTATAATATTGAATAAGCAGGAAAAGTAAAAATAAAATAATAACAGTAGAAAGAACAAGAAAATTATTTTGTTGAAAATCATTGCCAGAAATAATGTAATTGCGAACTCGTAATTTCTTTATCAATTAAGAAAAATTTACCTGCGTCTTTATCATTGAATGTATTTGTTGTTGAAAAGAGTAATTGATCTTCAATTAAATCAAGTTCATCAAATAAAGCAAATGTGTCTGGTTGTGGTGTTGCGACGCGTCGCAAATTTGGATTGATTTTTGGTGTACGAATTTCACTGATATTACCCAAAAGTCGTTTTATTTCATCGCTCTGAAATTAAAATATGAACATTTTTTTCTCGAATGAATACAAAAACAGCCGTACTGAGATATCAATTTCTACTCGACGTAAAGCTGTTTTAGAGTTTAATCTCCATTTAATATATTCTCCTTTTAAACCATTGATAATTTGTTGTTTCAATTGATGATTTATTTGAGTCTAGTCATAAGAATAAAAGAAGTTTTCAGCAATCTATTCTATTTTTTCGAATAAATACCGTGGATACTTGGGAATCTAGTGGGGAAGCAAATTGGCAAACAAGTGATTTTATTTTTCGAATATCTAAATAAAACAGAAATCTGAATAAAATAAATGTAATCGGCTCCTCTTATTGACTTACATTGTTGATGCCATGTTCTCCAAATGACATTATTTAAACGTATTTTATCTTGGCATTCAATACGGGAGCCACGGAAATTTTTCCATTTCGGCGATGTTAAATTAGATCTAAAAACTAGTCCATAGAAATAAGAAAAAACAGCAACATGTGTTGATTACCTATAGACACTATTAATAACGCTCAACAGAGAAACAAGACTAGCAAATCGGCCGTTAAATTCAGTATGACGTTCTGTTTCACCTTGAGCTGTATCATTAACTATGGGCAAACCTTGGGATGTTAATGGTTCATTTGGGTTTGGTATTGGTGATGGACATGGAATATCGATTGACTAGAATAACAAAAGAATTATGAGGAAACAAATAAAAAATTTAACTTTTTTATACTTCATTATCATCGATTCTTGATGTCATAAATTGTCCTGAGTACAAAGATTCTGTGACCTCGCCACGACAATTATTCGAACTTGAGTCTTGCTCAAGCTTGATTCGTTTTGCACATCGCGACATGATTTTTCTTCACATCAAATAATACGAAGAAGTTTTTGTTTTTCCTTCCAACTTATGCAAACAAAACAAAACGAAGAGTAATATGCCTTCGATAGCTTCCTTCTGAAGATTAGCTTATCAGATTGCCTTTCCATAACTCATATCGACCATAGCGACATTCATCATTGCTTTTATAATGGATCTTGTCGAAGACCAATCGAATACTCTTTTTTTATCGATGAGTCATCGAATAGTAACTGAGTCGAATCGAGTCGAGAAGCGTCGAAAGGAACATGATCATCATCATTTTATATAATTGTGTGATAGCGATGAGCCGATTTTGTCTTACCTTTTTATTTATTATATCATTTGTGAGTGCTGATGTTTATCTGCATTTTCCACCGGGCTCGAACGATCGAGTTAATGAAAACACAGCGGATCGTACAAATGAAAATAATGCATTTAATTCTCAGAATAATAATAAAGGTGGTTACAATGTTCCTGATGCTACTGCTCAGTCGTATGGTACAAATGCATCACTTCAATATTATCTTGTGAGTCTATGAAACAATAGAAAAACATCTTATGCCAAAAATGATCAATAGAGTTTTATAAATGTACTATTTTTTCGATGTGTTTGATATTATGAGGTTTTTATTGATCCCTCAAAACGATGAGTTATCAGTTTATTTCTGATTCATACATTCATGAAAAATATGATAGTATATTACAAAATAAACAGGCAGGTACATTGTTTGCGATCGAATATGATGGGCGTTTGATTATGACACAGGTAGATAGTGAGTGAATCACGTTAACGATGAGTAATAGTAATACGTACAAAAAAAGGAAGCTATGCTTGTATTTTACGAGGGAACGAACTGCACTCTTATCAGTAGTTCACATGATCAGTAGCATATGATAAAAGTCTCAACTGAAAATGATGTTTCTTAGTCCTGCCAACACAAATTTTCTTAGTAAACTATTGCATATGTTAATGTAGCACGAACAAATTCTATTTGATTCTTGTAATATTTAATTTTTTTAAATAGCAATTCTTTCAAAGCGGTACAACCGGTGCGACAGTCTTACGTTTTGTTTGGACTAATCAACATGGTTGTGGTGGCAATGAAGAGACAAATTCACCGAAACAAGTATGTAATCTTATTCTTCAGTACATGTGTCAAGATGATGATATCGACGACAATAATCTTGGTAATGAATAAAATTTTAAATCGAAAAATCTGTTTCAAAATTTTCTTTCAGATAAATTTCGTAATGGAGTCAACACAGTATCTCAAGATTATACGCGAACAAAAACTTCTGATGCAGCTGGTAAATTAGCTGATGTTAATACAACACGTCGACTTCATGAATCATGGAATTATTATGATCGATGCTATAATCGTGAACGAAACAAAGGTGAATTTCGTCCGTATTCTCGATGTTAACCGTGTGTTTTATTTCATAGGACTTTTCACGGCTGATAAAAATTTACAAGGTAATGGAGCTATTTACACTCGGCAAAATAGTGCAGGTACCAAATACGGTTATGAATGTCCTGAAGAACGAGATTATTGGCCTTATATTAGCCCATGGGCTGATATAGCAACTTTAACAAGTAATACCGATTTGTGCAGGTAAGTTTATTGAGCATTTTAAATAGTTTGACTTTATGGTATTTTATTTCAGTTTTTATCAACAAGAAAGTTTTAATGTAAAGCCTAGATACGATTGTATTGAAATACTAAATAATGTAAGAACATCATCAAAATATAATAATGCAGGCAATTGTACAGCAAATGGTGGTCGATGGTCATTATTATATTCTTATCTTGAAAAAGCTTCAGGTAAGATTGAAGTTTTCGAAGAAGAAAAGACTTCACCTTTTTGTTTAGCATACACAACACAATCATCATGTGAACGAACTTCATCAAGCCAATATCAATACAAATGGGCAAGTAAGAAAAGAATCCTTGTTTTTTTCAAAAGAGAAAAAAATGACGTATTGATTGCTTCAGTTCCTCATGATACAATGACAGGAACAGCAGAATGCCTTGTACTCCTACCTCAAGAAGGTCCATCGTGTGGTCAAGCATATTGGTCACGATCGAACTATCTTGGATTAAACTCTGATGCTGAACAATTAACGTATAGTTGGACTCTACCCAGTTTTCCATCAAATAACGTTAAACGGTGTATAGCTCGCATCCGTTATAACATTTCAACATTCGATTATGATTTGTATAATATTAATGCCAGTAGTAATGGGTAAATATTTATTTTTACTTTTGCGTAGAAAAAGTTTTATGTAAAAGTAAAATTCGATTCTATTAGAGCTAAATCGCCAGTTAAAGGTGATCCCGTTGTTACTGTTGATGTTGGTATCAAATTACAGATAAATTTGAATACAAATCAACTTGGACGAACATTTCAAGATCGAACACATATTTTCAAAATTTTACCAAGACCAAGTAAAGATTTGCTTTTTTACTGAATCAAAATTCTTTCTCCATTTTGCTGTTTGGTTTAAATCTAGGCGGTATCGGCGATAGTGAAAATATCTATAATTGGAATATGCTAGGCAAACGTGGAAATATTGTTCAAACTTATCCAGCTGTTGAATATGATTTTACGCCAAGAAATCTTGAAATTAACAGAAACGATCTCATTCATATACAATGGGCAGGTAAAATAGTAGATGCCCGCCTGAATTTTGTTTTCTTGATTATTACTAATCAATTAAATGTAGGTTCAAATACGCATAATAATGAAGGTAATTCTGATGGAGAACCTGGTGCTGAAGGGCAAGGAAATCCGGGTTTGTGATGAAAATCGATTTACCCAAATTTACTGATTTATATTTTTATACAGGAACCGATCGATCAAATCTTGTAGAAATTCGAGATCGCGATGAAAATTATCCATATCCATATGAACAAACAACATTTTGGAAGAATGTCAATGTTCGTTGGAGCCCAATGAATAAATCCAATGATAATATTCGAAAAGATGATCTTGCTCTTTATTTCGCTTCATCTGGTTATTACCGGTTTGCGAATCTCATTCTTTAATGTTGAAGATTTTCTATTCTTGATTATTCTAGTTGTCAACGTGCAGCTGATTGTACAGGAGCGAATAGCCCCTATACACTTGGAAGTCAAACAAAACAATTAGACAGTCTTCTCGACGTGGCTTCAGCTTCATTTGCAGGTTTGAATTTTGTTATTCACAATATTTTGTGTTCTTATTGTTTTGATTTAGGCGCTGTATTAAAAGTCAATCCAGGTACTTATTATATGATGTGTACAAGAAATAATAACTTCAGCAATCGTGCTCAGAAAGGAACATTAACTGTAACTTGAAAATCATCTCAAATTTTATTTTCCACATTTATATAAATAATTTTTCTCATACCAGCGAACAATATATTTTATTATATTTATTATTGAACTTGTTTTTAACTAATTTTCATGTTTTCTTTTTGAATAAAAACAAATTTTCAATATTTTTTTAATCTTGAATTTCGAAAGAGCTTACTGAATGATGAACGCTATGTTCTCTTTAGAACAACAATATATATTCAACTACTCTTTCTACAAATACCGATGGTGGTTCTCATGCTTGAAGGCCGCCTAGGGCGTATATTAAATATTACAATACACCGCTAAACAATAGTTGCTGACTATTTTTCTTCATCATTCGCATGTCACGAGGTATTATTGAAAAGAGATTTTGAATATTTCGATAATCATAATAGTTACAGGAGTTGATGCGCAGAAAAATAAGCAAAAAATGCCGAGAGAACTGCCTTTTGCTTTGGAGTGTATTACAAAAGTTAGCATTTTCCTCGACGCGTGTTTTTGTTCTATGAACTTTATTCATTATTCATGATTAGTAATGTCATACAATAGAGTGCAAATCTTATCTTTTCCATAAATGTCAACCACGGTTGGTGATCTGCCTCTGCAACAACGACATTTAAATAGCGGTCCATGATATTCGCATCACCATATGATCAGAGAATGCACTTGTAGACAAACCACATTAGAGTTTATGTAAATATCAAATTATTAAATCAATAAAAAAGAATCTAGAAATATTATTAATGCTACCGCAGCGTCGTGTTGAACAAAGATGGGCGAGGTATCTAAAAAAAAGCACCCCGTCGCCGTTTATTAGTTCTATCACCGCTAGACTCTTGATCGCCCACCTGTAATATCAAAGGGCTTCACTTGAAATAACAAACAATCATTTTTTTAAAGTTCTTTTCGTCTTCTTTAGGTTTTGCTGATTGCGAAGAGTTCGAAGACAAAGATATAGTTTTAGATTGTTTTACAGGTTGAAAATTATTCAGAGAATTCCTAAAGGAAGATTACAACTACAATGAAAGTGATTAATTATCGCAACTTTATTTGTTTATTTGACTTGAACGGTTCGATTTAAATGAATATTTAGTGAAATAAATTCGACATTTAAACAACAATCAGCAATACTACTTCTACAACAGTGAAACATTTTATTTATAAATTTCGTAAATATCATCAGATGCAAACAAAGAGTGGTAATTAAAATAACGAGAAAATATGTATATATTGTACATGTAGGATCCATTGAAACCATTTCTTCAACATCTACAAATGATTCGTCAGCAACTAGGACATCCAAAACGATCTGATGAGTCCTTTAGTCACTTTAAAATTATGATCATGAGAAATATATTAATCCTCTGCGTTATATAATAAACTCAATGCTGCTTCTAGGGTACCGCACCGCGGATAATAAAACTATAATTTATTCGCTGCAGGATTCGTTACTGGTAAACATTCAGAAAAACCGAGAGATCTTGGGATATTGAATTCGTCACAACTAAGTCGCCTTTCCTATCATTGTTGAGATCACCAAATATTATCGATAATGGCTTGTAACCAGTACTATAATTTTTTTGCAGTTGAAAAGTTTCGCTTTCATTGCCAAGTAACACACCAACGGTGTTAGTCAAATAGTTGGCTATTATTAAATCTAAGTATATATCATTATTAAAATCCACCGTCATCATATCGTGGGGCTTGTCACCAATGTTACAATACCATACAGTTTTAAAGCTTCCATTTCCATAACCGCGTAGTGCGTTGATAGTTTTGCTCCACTTGTCGGACACTGCCAAATCGATTTTCATATCATTATTGAAATCTCCTGATACCACAGCTGATGCCGACGAAATACCCACTGTGTATGTTGCTGATTTTCGAAAATTAATCTTATCCTTGCCAAGCAACACACTCACAGTGTCGTCGCCACAGTTAGCTACTGATATATCTAGGGATATAATCATTGTTGAAATTCACTGATGTTACCGAAACTGGGTCGTTATCAGTTTCATAGTTGATAAGAGTCGGAAAGTATCCATCCCCAGCGCCTATAAATAAACGAACATTATTATCACCGTTTTGTACCACTACCAAATCTTTGATGTCGTCATTGCTGAAATCAACTGATACAACACCATATGGAATTTTTCCAACATAATAGTTTAGTAGAATGTAAAAAGAGCTATTTCCATTCCCAAGCAGCACCTTAATAGTATTCTCCCCAAAGGAGGGGAGAACTCATCCGGGCATTCTCAGTCATTCCTAGACATTCGCAACCATTCCAAGTTATTGTAAAATTTTCTCCATAAGGATGGACCACTTTTCTTAACGAGACTTTAAAGTAGAGTCAGTTAGCATGAAACTTCAGATGTTTTTTCTTCTTAGCACGTCATACATGTAATTTATTGTTAATTGATGATATTGAACTTAATTTTAAATTAACGCAAGTAGTCCACCCCTACTCTCATGTAGTGTTACTTTTCATAAATTTCTATATCTGTCTTTAGAACCTTGCCATTTTCTAAAGGTTATAGCTTTTCATTGAACACGATTTACATAATTTTAAACTAAGTTAACGCATATTCAAAAGTAGTGGTATTAATCATTGAAAACTATGCATTATCCGAATTCAAGTACATAAAAAATATGGATGAAATGGAAAAAATTCATTTGAGATGTGGAGTACGTTTACACTAAATGTACAGCAGGGATTTGATCTCTAGGTCCTGAAAAGCATTGTATTTTTCTTGAGCAAAGTGATTGTATCGTTTTGATGATCAATTTTCAAAAAAATTGGAAACTCTCCTTATCTCTGGCTAATTTTGTAAGAATCCTCTGATCAATCACTGAAGTCATTGAAAGTCTTGCTCTCATCTAACCTTGGCAGTCTGCGATATCCGTGACTTCGAATTATTCTAAATCTTCCTCATTTGTACACAGTGAATGACTATTTTTCTATAATATTCAAGTAACTTTCAAGGATAAGAAAAATCGTATAAAGCAGACTAGTTAAATGAATTGTTTACATTCAACTTGATTTCAATAGTATTCAGTTAATTCGAAAAAAAGATACATTTAGTAGTATTATTTAAATAGTCCCTAGCTGAGCGACCAGTCGAATTCTTTACTATCTGTTTTCCTTTATGCTTGGTATCAATTTTTTAAACACTTTGTCCATTTTGCTCTTTACAATAACTAATATATCTATGTATGCATATTAAATCGAAAAAGTACATTTTTGTGAAAGTAATGGCTATAGTGAGTTTCCCAAGGTGAACTCCACGGATTTCAATGAACTTTCGTCCATGATACTGCACGATGTTATAGTAAAAATATCAAAAGACTTTGAATGGGTAGCACTTTCTTGCGAAGTTATGCTCATTTCTCAGATTTTCTTTTTTTTTGAGTTACCGGAAAGTGAAATAATCGGATTTTGCTCTGAAATTTTGTTAATACATAGGCCGACTGAACACTAAGACATCATGAAAATTTTAGCAATAAGAAATGTGTTCTTCGAAATACACTCACTTTTTGAAGAATGGACCCTTTTTTCAAAAACACTAGACAATCGAACTTTTTTGAAGGAATATATTTTTTCAAGAACATATTTATTATTGCTAAAAGTTTCATAGTGTTTTAGTGTTTAGTCTGTGTATTTATTAACAAATTCTCAAATCAAAATTTGTTTCTTTCACTTTCTGATAGCTCACAGAAAAGAAAAAAAATCTGAAAAATGCGTATACCTGTTGAAGAAAGCACTACTCGCTGAAAATAGTGAAATGTTCATGTGTGTCAGTAACAACATAATGTGATGAATATGAATAAAGTCTGATACATATTGGAAAACGATTATACTATTTTCAACAGGCTTCCTTTAGTCAGAGCACTTCGACAATAGCGATAATCATGTTTCTAACGAATTTTAAAGCTTTTGCATAGTTTGAACTACTTCAAGACATCAATTCATAGCGATTAATTGAAAGCCATATCTAGCCATTCGAATGGCTCGGAATGAGTTTTTTCTCTCTTACATCTACTTACGTGAATCAATGAAACATGACTTTTCTTCGGCCATTTCAGTCTGTTACTGAGTTGTGTATGTGTCGTACATATCTCTATCTGCCTGTATTTCCGTTTTGTTTTCACGCTGCTTTGAAACGCCTAGACAAAAAAATACATAATATTCATACAACAAAAGCGCATGTCATATGAGCCCACAAAATATTTTTCTGTTGTGCAAGCGAAACGATCGTCACTTGATTTGATATACTAGTGATACTAGTATAATGTTATATAAAATAACAGTATTTACGACAATAACTCAGTTTATTTACCAAGCAAGGAACTGAGTGGCCTATGATGACGATCGATAAAATTGCATTTTTATAATTTTGCTTTCATAATCATCCATTCATTTCACTACCTATTAGAAAGAGTATCATATTATTTCAACTGATGATATAAAAATAAGCAAATGATATATAGCAATATTTACCTATGAGTTACAAAGAAAGAAAAACTGATGCAGCTACGTAAGAGATTAATTTTGAAGTCTATGGCATCAAATATGTTGTCGGCTCCTAATGTAAGTCTAATAGAAAGAGATACGAAAAAGTTTGTTAGCGCAGCTCCTACGGGACTAAGATGTGCAGCTCACATCTATTTCTTAGACTGACTAAAATAATTTTAAATAACTCAAATGAAAATCTACCTTTATTTCCTAAATCAATAATCAGTTCATTACATATTTGCTTATTTCCTAGACTGAAGAGAGAGCCATATGAAATAAAATGTGTTATTTGCTTGGTTGTTTGCTTGGGTAAAAAAAAACATATATGAGAGATTAGCTTATTTTAAGACTTTCAGCCGCTTTGAGTGAACTTTGCCATAGGCTATCGAGGGCCCAAAATCCAAATCAGTGATTAGTTTTTTTAAATGAAAATCTCTGAATGTGAGCCCTAAAGCGTAACTCTAGCAGCTCTGTTTTACGTCGGAACTGAAGTCATAAGGAATCACTCACGACGAAATAATTGATTCTTTATATACTGTTGAGAAGCATGGAATTATAAATGTTCTGCAGACAGAATAGCGAGAAAGTATAATTGGCAGGTCAGATCTTTTAGCGCGTTTGCATAACCCGAGTATAAACAAATTAAGAATCAAGTAAAATGAGTTTCAGCATTTGAAATTCGTGTGTGCCTGTGCAACTGCTCACTACTTGATTAATTTAAATAGACGACAACTAATCTTAGTGTTGGTGTTTGAGTAACAGTGTCTTTAGATCAATTCATTGCACACGGAATATACTGTCATGTATATCACGACGGAAAGCATACTAGAGCATGTTTTAACATGTACGATCATACCAATCCATTTTTTGGACCAAATATTAACGTTTCTTAGTGTTATTTGAAGCTGCAAAAATATTGAATTAAACAAAGATAGCTAAATATTCAGTCGAGGGTCAAGCGAGTCTTGCGACGAGCGTTACTTGTGTCTGTAATAGAGTGTTTATTGTTAGGTGATATTGTGAACAACGGCATACTAGTTGTTATGTTCTGTAATGGTACCCTAACCTAGTTGCTATGGTGTATAATGGGCAGGCCCTGCTTTTTTCCTATAGTGTGTAATCAAGAAAAAGAAGAAATAGCAGTCTAATTAGTGTAGCTACTAATTAGCATAACTTTAAACTCATTGATGTCTGTAATAGAGAGGGGGAGCCGCAAAAATCTGGCTTTTAAACTTACACTCACCATTTTCTTCGAAAATATAGGTGAGCTCCATCAAATACAAGTAAGGTTATACTTTAGTTTCCATTTACTTTTCTCTTTGGCTTAGATTTAAGTGATTAGTCAAATAGATGGTATGATCAGTAACTAATTACTGATCTTGAGGGTGTGGATATGGGTTTTCTACTTCAAATGGCACATAGGCGCCCGCCC
>CAJNYU010004477.1:2886-66058 GCA_905331475.1 Rotaria socialis | reverse complement strand
AAAAAGCCCAAAACCCCCCCCCCCCCATCCGTCACATACTCTATATAGTGTGATAGTATCATAGAAAAGTCTATTGTAGATTCTGTGTCAATTAAATGAAGAACAAGTTCAGCTGGCAGCTGCACTGTTGCATTCCATCTGCGATATCTCACAGGTTTAGGAACCACATTTGTTGTCTTTGCGCACTTGTTTCAATGATAAGTTTTCTTAAAATAGACTTTCTTATGTGTAATGATAATTTAGATATTCTATTCGTTTCTTATTGCAATTGTAAAAGAAACCGGTGGCTATGCACAGTTCTTTAAATTACAACTGCCAACCATATCGAGTTCTTCTTAATTTCTATATTGATTTTTATTTGATCGCAGAATTTTATTTAGAAAGAATTTGAAAGTATCAGTCATAACCGAGTGTTTTGTTTCAATGCGTGTGGCTTCTACCAAGCTAAGTAGCATATAACAATGATTTTACCGTTAAAGGTAAATTTTTTATAGCTTTAAAAATCAGATTTTCAAGAACAAGATTCTTTGATATCTTCTTGCTTGATATGCGCTATGAAATCAACGAGAAATTAACTTTATAGAATGAAAATCTGTAGAGAGTTTTAGTCTGCCAAAATGAACACTTGCCACTTTCTGATTTTGACTATCTGCAATTCAAGTTTCACCATTCGTTGATTGTCATATACAATTTGCATGTTCCTTGTCTAAGATCGAACTTCAAAGATTATTTCCGAACAAAATTCATTTTTGTATCGTGAGAGATAGGTTACCTGTACAAAGTTTTGTTTATACGTATCAAAGTATTAGAAGAAAATAAAGAGCTGAATGTGAACTGAAGAATATTTAGACAATAAAAAAATTATTGCTTTATAAATATGCAGTGTGACTCATATCTACATAAGTAGTACCAGATGTTTTGTCGTTTAAACTATGAGCACAATTTTGTTCTTTATTATCAACATGTGTTTGATTGTGTGTAGGCGTTTTTCTCCGAATACAATAATACATTGGTTTTAAAAGAAGTCTAAATAATAAGAATATAAGACCAAATAATTCTAAGCATACAGTTGTAAATAAAAGATTTTGAAATATAATTTCTGATGATTTTGCTATTGGTTCTTGTAAATTTTTTACATAATAGAGAGTTTCACTAATAGCAATGTTCAATGTGGTTACTGTTAATGTAGAACGAGCAAATTGGTCTTCTGTAAAAAATAAGCTATTATGATCAACAGTGAACGTTGGAATAAAAATACCACTAAATATTGATTCTCCGCCATCGATTGATAATGTTTCATTGATAACTTTTGTTAACGAAACAGCAACAGGCAAATTTCTTGCTAATATTGATCCGTTTTTAAAAAATGATTGATAAAATTTTAATTGTTTCAATACATAATTTTCACTTTCATGTTTATCTCCATAAAGGCCAATTCGTAGAGCTCCTATTATTTTAGCATCAGCTATATTAACTTGTATGGATACATGTTGATAAGGAAGTTGAACAGATAAGGATAGCGTAGAGTTAATATTATCACAATTTAACCAACGAATTGTTGACCATACTAAATCTAGCAGAGCGTCAATCGAGATAGCATCACACTTAATGAATGTATTTACAAAATCAACATTTAAAATTAATGTTTGATTATCTAATAGATCAAACATTTGTTGATCAGGTTTGGCAAATGGTATGGCTAATGATTGTAGACCCGTTTGAAATTTTGCATTTCTTATTGTTGTATCGCAAGCAAAATATGAATCTGAGGATGTTTCTATAGGATATTGTCTCATGAAATGACTACTAAATGCATAAGCAAAACAAACTAATGTAATAGCAGAGAATGATGCTAAACCACCAACCCACAATTCACCTTCACCAAATAAATCTGTATGTCTGAAAATCTTCTTTATTAATTCTCTTGTTCGTTTTTTTCGTGGATCTTTTATAATATATTTAGAAATTCCCATAATAATTAAGACTCCTACAGCTAAAGTGCCAACAATTAATGTCCAAAACAGGGGCGAGATTACAACACAACGATTAGATCCAATAAGAAACATATTCTTAATGAGAATTTCTTCAAATACAACACTTTCTGGTGATTTTGGATATGGAACAGCCTGTATTACATTTTCCAATGCTGATTGAGGTACGTCATTTACTGAACCGAGAGGACAAAATGAATCCGATGAACATGGAATGCAAAATGTAGTAAAATTGCCTGGATTTTTCATTCCACTTGGACAAAGTGTACAATCATGAATGCCTGATTGATTTTTAAATGTTCCTGGTATACATGCTCGTGATGTTGTAATTAATGGCATTGTTCCTGTATCTTTTACAGTCAAGTAGAAACCTGGCAATGTTGGAAGAAATATAAGTATATGCCCACTATTATCGAGTAGAGCTAATGACGATGGTGATGAAACAATGTTTATAAATACGGGATCAAGACTTTTAGGTATTTTTTCATGATTATTTGGAAAAATTAATAGAGGAGTACTATTTGAATTGTAACCAAATGTTCGAATATCATAAACTTGAATTTGTGATGTTAACCAATCATAATCGAGTGTATAGACATTGACAACTAAAGCAGCTATACCATTGTTTAACCAAGCAATACTTTTTCCATTTCCTAACGCTCTACCATTGGTATTTCTACTAACAAAATATAGTTGTGTCGGTTTGCTAATATTAACAGAAAATAAGAGCACTCTATTGATAAATGGCATACCAACTAAAACATCTCCATATTGATTAATACTAACAGACATATCATATTCAGCTGAATAGAAATTTGCATTATCATTTGTCAATAGATCTTGCCATGTACCAGGAGTAGTGATAGGTTTATATTCATTAACAACAATTGGACGTTCATTTGATGAATTAAAGTTAAAGAGATATATCATGGGACTATATTTTACTGTGGAATTCATTCCATTATAAATAAATCCTGATATAACACCAAAGTTTTTTGTAACATCAACAGCATGAGGAATAAATGTAGCATCTGGCCACGTTAAATTTGCACTCCATAGATCTAAAACTGAAGTATTTCGTACATCAAATATAAATATAAATTCATTTGAAAATCCATAAGTAAAATAACCATTCGGTTCAACACCAAGTAGATAATATTCTTGATGTTGATAATTAAAAAAATATTGAAAATAATATGTAAAATTATTGTTACATAATAATGATGAATTATTATTGTATACTGCTACACCAACAAATATTCCGCTTTTATCGTTGATCAGTTCACCCGCAAAATAAAAATGTTTTTGATTTTGATTTTGTTTTTTACCAACAGCAACAGTATAAATAAAAGAATCTGTTGTATTTATATTATAGGTTGAACATTGTAATGAAAGTTGAGTATTGTTGTATGGTGCAAATTTTATAAAAAAAGTTGGATGTTCTTTTTTATTTTCAGCTAATACAAGAAAATGTTCATTCATTGCTATTTTGATACCATATGCATCATAATCGGTCTTCTTTGGAACAAAAATTCCAATTATATTGTGAATAAATACAAAGTTTGAAAGATAAATGATTATAAAGAAAACTTTATTCGAAAAGTCATACATGAAATATCGATTTCAACATTTATTTATTTGAGAAATCTAAAAAAAACAAAATTCACCAGTAACGTGTAGAATTGTTAGAAAAGTAAAACTCTGTTATATGAAATGTTCCGTCATGTCAACTTAGTTGAACATGAATTAGTAAACTGAATTTGGTTATAACATGAAAATAGGCGATCGACTGTGGCTTTGCTACTACCTCATAAAGTCCGAAAAGTGAAAAGTTCGTCTAAAACTAATACAAGAAAAACAAACGAAAACTTTCATTTTTCTTGATTCTTACAGTTTCAACTCATGAAGCCTCCAGAAATAAAAGAATACAAGTTTTATTTGAGACAATGTTTCCTGAATGTATACTTTTGATTAGGCTTGAGTGCTTTCATTGATTTTCTTTTGAGATAGCAAATGCGTATGCATATCCGTAATATAAAATAAAACTTTTTATATGAAAAACTGGAAAAAAGCGAGGCATCGGAAATAATTCGCAAAAAGAA
Organism: Rotaria socialis; assembly: GCA_905331475.1. Taxonomy (NCBI): domain Eukaryota; kingdom Metazoa; phylum Rotifera; class Eurotatoria; order Philodinida; family Philodinidae; genus Rotaria; species Rotaria socialis. The sequence continues at coordinate 61,965 of CAJNYU010004477.1, read as the reverse complement.
AAACTAGCGGAGACCTTCCGTACAAAATGATAGTAGTAGCAAACGTGTTCAGAAGTTATTGCAATAGGGGTGCGAAGTTATTGTTATCTTGTTGTTATTAATAACAATAACTTTTTTTCGATAGTTATTTGTTATAAATAACAAATAAATAAGAAATAACTTTTTTTCCTCAAAACTCAGTTCATTGTTTATATGGGTATACCATGCGAATTGGCACTATAGAAGTCAAAAATTTGTTCTAAAGCATAAGCTCATATAATGGATGTAATTAAAATATACAGCGAGATGAGACAAGATCTTTTTCAAAAAAAAAAGTTATTTGTTATTTATCTGTTATTTATAGCAAATAACAAAAAAGTTATTGTTATCAATAACAATAACAAAAAAAGTTATTGTTACTAATAACAATAACAAAAAAGTTATTGTTATTAGTAACAATAACAATAAATTCTCACCCCTATATTGCAATACTCTAAATGTTCCAAGTATGTATAGCTAACTGATCATACTTCCAAAAGCGCGCGGACTTCTTCCTTTAATAAAATCAAACGCTGAGAAAAAATAAACTAAATTTAAAAGCACATTTTCTCCAGATATTTACCTTTAAGTACTCCATGTTAATGAAAGAACGTTTTACGGACACTCACATGTAACAGATGTGCTCTTGTGGTAATTGGTAGTGTTTTCTTTTTCCAATTTTAATGATTTCATGTGTTATGTTAACAAAATTCGGCATATAGTAACTTGTAGCGTGTACAAAATTTAGAATTTTCAAAAGTTATTTTCACAATATACAAAATTCTGTGAAATTAATTTTCGGCGCTTAGATCAATATACTTTGTTGGTTATCTATATTGGCAAATGTGTTGCAGTAAATTATGTGTAATCTAGTCTTATGAATAGAAAAAATGCGCGCACCTAAGAACTACTTACCGTCAGATGACGAAATACACCAATAAATCGTGTATTTGCCCATTTCAAAAGCGAAACTATAGTAATAGAAGAAGCAGTTCTTTCTCAAAATTAGAACTATTCATGTTACAGCTTTTTTCATATGTTGCCTTTAATACAAAATGTATTGCGCGGTTAAAAGTTACAATAGAAAGTAAATGCGAGCAAATATTATACTGCATCTATTCTATCGAAATCTACAAATACGAGAAAGAAAAGCTGAACCGAAAATGATTGGGTCTTTAAATAACAATTACTCGTATAATCCAATGGGCGAAGGTCATCCAAAAAATATAAAACATGAATGCCTACGTAAATCTTTTTGGTTCTTTCTATACTAGTATGGGTTGCTCTATGGTATATCTCTTACAAAATTGTATAGTCTTATGCATTATATCGCTCCATGATTATTTGAAAAACATTGAACGAAATTTCGATAATAATAACCGTTCGATGAGAAACAGATACTTTTGTACCTTGAAATTATGGAAAAAAAATAAAAAGGTTTATCGAATGATGTCTACACGATGGTATGAGACAGGCCTCCTAATGGGATGGGATGGGATGAGTTCCTAATCCCATGGGAAATGTGATTGTTTTTTTTAAAGAAAAAATATCTATTCATTTATGTCACACTTGACAATAGGTGAAAAGTGTGAATATTATCATTCTTTTTCTGTACTGGTCATTAACCCAACTCCGAGCTCTATTCGAACAGTTGAATAAAGAATACGATAAAACATAGAAAACAGAAATAAACATAAATATTATTTTTGTTTCAATGTTTTAATAAAAATATCACCATATTTTGTTTTATAAATTGTTCAATGTCACTTTCTATAATTATTTCTTCTTCATTATCATCCTCAGTTTCTGATAAACAGAAATATTCAGTTGAGAAAATCAAATTTCGTTTACAACATCACAAACAGAATTAAAAGGTATTGATAATGATATTCCAATTAGGAATGCACTAACTTCTAGTACATGGTACGATAGATAAAATTTTTGCCTAATGTAAGAGGCAGTCGTCCTCTGATTCCGTTCCATATATCAGTCAAGACCATTTTTTTCGATCTATGAAAAACTATGATCCAAATTTATTGAAGATGAAAAAGCATTTTTGGATTTGACTCCCAATTCCAATTTTCTAGTCGTTTTCCGTCAAATCCAACTTAGTTTCAGACTTGCAATTTGCATTACACAAATTCTAAGAATAGATTTGAAAAAAGCGTTCAAAACTGAAAATAAAACTATGAAGAAAGAGATGTTCAATCGATAATTCTCACTACCGGGCACGGCATTTTTAAGTAGGGAAAAGATCAAATCCCGTCAATTTCTTGAGTTTTTTATCCAATGTTTACACGTTTCCAGCATCGGGAGTTATGGACTAAGCCTCTTTTTACTTTTTTTTTTTTCTGTTCAGTTTTGAACGTTCTTTTCAAATCTATTCTTAGAGTTTGTGTAATGCAAACTGCAAGTCTAGAACTGAATTGGATTTGGCCGAAAACAACTTGAAAATTCAAATTCTGAGTCAAATCCGAAAACGTTTTTTAATCTTTCATAAATCTCGGCTATCGTTTTACATAGAACAAAAAAATGGTCTTGGTTGATATATGGAATCAGAGGACAACTCCATTCTACATCAGACAAAAATCTCATCTTTCTTGCAATGTACTAGGAATTGGTGCATCTCTAATTCCAATATTCAAATCGGAATGCTGGAAAACTTCGAATTTTCAGTTACAAAAAAAATAAACCTTGATTTTCAGTAAGATTTCTCGTAAATATAGCGAATCCCATCGGATGGGATGGAACGACTTGCATTATCCCAAGGGACAAAAATTTCGTCCCATCCCATCCCATTAGGAGCCCTGGTATGAGAACTACGCAGTATCTTAACATTTATCGGGAATGAATACCAGATTTTCAATGGTAGCGAGAACTAATTACAAGAACCTAGTCAGAATGAATGAATGATTCATTGAAAAACAAATATCTCAACAAATAGACCATTTGCTACTTCAATGTAACAGCAGAGCAAATTTGACATTCATACATATAGATGAAAATGTAAACGTGCAAAACTGTTGTACTAAATTATATTCATTCTTTTGACATTTTTTAAAAGCTCAATGCATTTATTTTAGATGACAAAATGGATGTAACTGAAAGAGAACTATGCTATTTGCATTAGAAGTCGGTAAACATAAAGGAGATGGCATCGTTATAACGACAATCTCATAACCTGGAATGTCAGTAAACATTACATTAATAGTTAATTATTTTCTTTTCGTGATTCAAACAAAAAAATTTGAACTATAGAAGCACAAACATTTACGAAAAATAAACAACAATTGAAGTTAGTCTATGATTGAATCTTCACAGTTTCTAAATTCTTCATTGATTGATAGTTTGTCGAGGAGTTCACCGCTGCTTCCATAAATATCGGTGACATTTTAAATAATTGCAATTACATACACAATGAATCAGATTGAAATGGAACCAAATGCTCCATTCAAAGTTAGTATTAGTAAAACAATTTAATTTTGCAATCAATATTCAGTGTCTTAAACAATGAATATCACTGGGAAAAAATGATTTAGCCAAATTCATTTACAAAACTTTCATATTTTTAAAGCAATCTACGCCAGTTTCTGGCGATTTTTATAAGAAAATATACATTTTAAGTATGATTTAGGCGAATTTCAGCATATAAAAATCAAAAGCAGATGAAACTATCGTGTCTGTATGTGAAACACTCTCCCATGAACAAAAACAGACGAGAATTGCATAGAGACCGAACTTTGCACTCCTTGTATAAAGTTCCTATTACAATTAGCTCGAAAGTTTCGGTCCGTCCTCTTTCGTGAGCCTGTAATTTATTTTTCTAATGCATTTTGACGAATCATGACCCAGTAATTGGCGAAATTAATGAAATCTCCTTTTAGATGTATCTCTTTGATATTGACTGATTCAAATAACTACGTTGCATCTGATTGTCGTCGTATTCTCTTCTAGTATGACTTTTATAATATAATTCCTTGGAAGTATTGGTTTTTTGATAATGAATTTTCATTCTATCACTTCAACTGATATTGATTATTCAATACTCTAAATAGTCATTAGAAAATCGAAATCTTTCAATAACACTAACGATTAACGAAAGAGAATACCTTGTTTGCCGATCTGAATAAACTATCATGGATTATAGGTTGCCGAAAACGAAACATGTCTAACATTTGTATCACTTAGTGTGATTGACATTTGTCTATAAAAAAAAAAAGAGAAAAAGTACAATAAATTCCACGGCTTTTTTTCCTCATAGTAAGACGAGAACTAAATCGTTCAAGTTTACAAGTCTTGCATGCATACGGTTAAGGACACCAGAATGGATTGCAGCTAAAATATATTGTCTCTATAATTTAAATTTATGTAGATCGTATTAAAGAACAAATTGAATTGACATCGTTTTTATTTGTTGAAGTAAAACTTAAGTATAGACCCGTGCTCTCAACTTGGTTCTAATGTTTGGCAAGGATGGAGCAATAGCAAATGGTATAGTAATGCATATTCCATGTGACCAGCAAGGTAAAACATTGGAATAGGCGTTGTATGAAAATACCTGTCGTAATCCCGCAACCTTTGCAATGGGATTCAGTGAAAATGGTGTGCGAAAGATCAAATAGATCATGGAAAGGCTCATCAGTTGTATGATCATTTTTTATATTTCTGCCGATCGATTGATTGGCGTCACTGTTGTCCAGTAAAAACAACTCTTACTAGTAGTGCAATACTAAAGGGTATGATAACGATTGTTTGAGCAACTTGATGGATCATAGATTTGATGCCAAGTAAAATAGGCGTTGGCAAATTCATATAACAAATAAAGCCACAAAAAAAAAAGAATGAAAAATCCGTTTGCGTTCTCGCAAGGATAAAGAAAGTCCACGATAAAGTAGTATATTATTACATAGATACAATTAAAAATCATCGGTGAATAGTGAGACAAAATTTGGCCTCGTTTGGTATTGAATAAAGTCGAGCGAAAAATGAGTAAATGTCGTTCAAATGCTGCCCGACTCATTAGAAATAAACTTGAATAGTATGATATTGAATCTGTGAATGTCAAAACGATACAGGTTGTATAAGTTGACGGATGAACAGTACCCGCATGGAAATAGTCAAGAGCCAGTGACAATAAAAGTGATACTTCAATGAAATTAAATACAAGGATCATGAAAATTCCATGAAAGCTCAGTGTTTTTGTCAATTCTTTTGGTGAAGAAAGAAAATAGTGTAGCCGACAATAATGTAAGCAATAAAAGATAATATTTGACATAGTTGCAAAACTACATAAATCACTTCTTGCGTATATGTTGGACCATGAGACGTGTCTATAAATGGGCCAATACTTGTCGTGTTAAACCCCATGACGTTGATATTTACTGCCATCATTATACGGGTCTCACTCGATATTAACGTTCATGATGTTTTCTCGTTTTAAAATGAGCCGCATTTAACATTTACGTCAATGATGACAATTTTAATAAAAGACTTGTTTTCCCAGGCAAAAACATTTCACAGACAAGAAAATAATTCGATGAACTTGCGTATCTTACGCTTGACATCTTCTAGTTAGTCGATAATGCAAATGGCATTGATGACCTTTATATATATATTTTTTTTTTTTTCTTTGTAATTAATTGAGCAAGTACTATACAGAGTTCTGCACGAGTCGATTGTGTAATTTTTTAAAACAATAATTGACGAATTATAGAAGTGAAAGGTGTATCTTCGATTATTTATGATGTATTCATCAATGGAGAAGACAGACTCAATAAAAGAATACTTTCATTTTTTTTATTGTAATGTTTTACCTTGAAATACGACATTTTTTCTTCATAAGAAAATAAAAACTTCAGTTTATTTGAACAGAGCGCATAATCTAAGTGCTTGTTTTTTGAAGAAAACTTTGTTTTATACGATCAGAAATGGTGTCTATGACGTTTGAAATCTAGTTGCCCAAGAGGAAAATTAGTGAGAGAGAGAGAATCAAAAGTTGATATCCCTTTGTTTTTATTATAGGTTACTTGCAATACGAAAGCAGACTTCTTGATCGAAATCATATTCCGGAAAAGTCTACGATACAAGTACGATCTTCTTCTATCAATATTAGAATAATTTAGATTTTGCGTACTATTCTTAAAATCCATTCATACTTTATTAATAAATAATAAATATTAAATTTCTACTGTGTATACTTGACTGCTCCTTTTACATCATGTTTCTCTGTTATCTAACTCTAAATTCAAAAGAACTTAGCATCGAGTAACATTAATACACAGTCCAACTAGACAGAGTTCTGTATCGCAAACCATAGTTAATCAAATAAAGATTGTTATGCGCAAAACTGCCGTCTTTATCTTTTGTTTGTCTGCGTAAACGTTTTTATTGCATTTACTAACTCTTCTTTCGGCGACTTATATTTTTCCAAAACAAACAAAAAATCTGTCGCATTCTTTTTCTTTAACTATTTTTACTCATCAAGGTACGCATTGTAAATATGAAAAGCGAAATAAAGATTTCTTTTAATATGCGTTTTTTTCGATGATAACGTGGAAAAAATATTAACTTATACTTGTATGCTTATCAATTACGTGCGACCTGATAAACATCAACATATTGAAAGATGTTTGGTGAATGCCTGAATTTGAAGGTGGAGCGAACATTAAAATAAATGACGAATCCTTCATTAGAAAACTGACTAAAAACACGAAAATAACTAATTTTTCAAAGATCGAAAGAAAAGCTATGAGCTAAAAAGTTTGATCTATAGAACTAACTACATAATGCGCCCATCCCATTGAATGATAGGCATTGTAATTACTTTTTTGTACCATGTAGATGAATCTGAGTCGTCTGTCTGCTATCTAAGAATTGTTCATGTACGGTTGCCAAATGAAAATTGTATTGTTTTGCTTCGAATTCTTCTGAACAACTCCCATGGTTAGCCTCTTTTTTTAATTTTCTTGTCTCAATCCTAGACTAACTCGAACAATACTTGTTATTAACCATTTATTGCGGAATAAAAATGAAAAGAACAATTAAGATTACGTGTTTCGTGCCTACACTGAATCTAACTATTTTTGTCTATCTTCTTCCCCGAATGATTAAGTCATAGATCATAATTTTACAAGCATTTAGATCATGTTTCGAACTATTTGTCTTCCTTGAATGTTATAACAAAGAACTCTACTATTATTACTGATATGCATTGAAAAAAAGTCACTTCAAAAATGGATAAATTCTTATTTCTTTTCATTCTTTTTTATTTATAACGCACCCTCGATTGGATAAAAATACGTTTGCAAATAGTAAGCTTCTATCTCTAGTGTTTACTTAAGAATGAAAAGTGTACTCACACTTTACACAATATCTTGCATTTCTACAGCTCATAACAAAAGATTATATGAAAATATGTGTGAGTGTGAGATGAAAATATTCTTATGAATTGTACATATACATACGTGCAAAAGAAATCATATTAATTTATCGCATTAAATTATTTACATAGGATATATGAGGCCCTTAATATGAATGAACTAAAATAAGAGAAATTATGATAGTTCTCAGAGTATCAAAACGAATCAATTTCTACATACAAAGAATCAAATGTTGCAACAAAGACAGATTTCGCAAAAACCAAATACGAATGCTTTGTTTCGTTTCGATGGAAATGAGAGAGAATTCCACTGACAACTCATCATTAGAAACTCATCGAGTCTATAAATTTATAGATGCTTGCATAAACCAGTGTGCTGACGGCAACAAGAATTTATTCTAGTCCTTGATACACTCACATCCATATGAATAATTAAGTTAAGATTGAAGTACATCCATGAAATGCGAACACTTAGAGGAAGTAATAAATTCGTTTTGCTCTGACTTCAATCTTTGCTATAGCTACCTCGTATAATACGGACATATCACCGCAGAACAAATGAATATATCGCATGTGACATTTTATCTTCTGTATATAAACTAAACGAATACAACCATTGGTTGAAATTTTTGCATTACGTGTTATTATTATTTTTTACATCTTTCTATTCATTATTTTACATAAAAATTGAATTAATGTTTTTTTTTCTGTATGCGTTCTGTTTTTGTTATCTATATTTGAAAGAAGGAGAAAAACGAAAAAGAAAAGATTGCTGTCCAATGAATCGGAACGTAAAAATAAAGAAAGCTAATTTGAATTCGACGATGTTGCATGTTCTTCATCCACATTGTCGTCAATATCGATATCATCGTCGTCGTCGTCTTCATCATCAGTTTGTTGCGGTGATGAACATGATTTGTCCACATCCTAAAAAAAAAGAAGAACATGCATATATCAGTGATATGAATAATGATTTTTTCTATACTTTTTTCACTACTGTTGCAGCTGATCGGCGATGCTTTGCTCGTCGATTTTGAAACCATGTTTTAATCTATAATAAAATAGTAATTGTTACTAATAATAAAGAAAAAAAAGAGCAGAAGTTTCTCACTTGTCTTTCACTTAAATGAAGTGTTTTAGCAATTTGTTTACGTTCAACTGGTGATAAATATTGACTTATTTCAAATTTTTTTTCTAATTGTAAACTTTGTTCAGCTGAAAATCTTATTTGACCACCTTTACGACGGGAAACGCTTGCTGTTGATACTGCTGTTGGATTACAACGTGAATATAAATATGGCCAATATGCAGCAGCAGCAGTTGCCGGCGATGCTTGATGGTGTGATGATGATGGAATCATTGATGATAGACATTCTTTATTGGCAAATAAAAAAAAAAAGAAACAAACTTTATTATTTATCCTTTAACACGAATTAAGTCGATGAGCACTTAACACTCACATCACCTATTCAATGAATTATCGTTTTTTAACATAAGTACGATGATCAGCTCATATAGTATTGATTTTTCTCGTCTATAAATTTTCCTTTCCTTTGCTTTTTTTTCATACTTTAGAAGAAACCAACAAAAAAAAATACATATCAGTAAACTTGTTGATGAATCATTAGTTGTTATATTACTTTTTATCACCCCTCATAGAATAACAACACTACGAAAGAAAGAGAGAGCATCGAATGGCAAGTTCAAGAGCATCATAATTGTATTTTTATCAATAATATGTATATATGTCGAGAGAAGATAGTGAAAATGATATGTTGATTATTCTCATAACAAAATTAAGGACAAATAACCTTGAGAATGTTAAAATTCTAACCAATGGACCACTTTTCCGAAATCATTAATGTGTTTATTTCCTCTTCTCTTTTTCTTTTAGTGTTTTGCTTATCTCTATTTGAACATACCATTCCGGTCAATATGTTGATGTTGTATTTTGTCTTTAATTGATAATGGTGAAAGTGTATGTTGATAATTATTTTTATTTGTTGATGTTGTTAAATTTGAAGTAGAATCATGTTGAATTTTTGTTGTTGGAGAATGTCGCGATATGGATAAATATGGATGATATTGATGTCGATGATGAAGATGTTTTTGTGGTGAAATTAAAGCCGGTGAAATATCATTTGGTGATGCTGTTGTTGTTGTTGCTGTTGAAACTGATAAGATTTCAGGTGAATAAGCCAAAAGTTGAGCAGCAAATGATGACCAAAGTGCTGTTGGATCAATAAATGTTGGCGATATTGATGTTGGTGCTTTTAATATATCATCAATACGAAATGATGATAATTGATGAGGATGAGAATTTCGGTATGGTGATAAAAAAGATGATGAATACACAGAGCAATTCATTGTCTCGTCGTAGGGTCTTATCTTATACACGTACGTTTGATATATAAGTATATATATATATATATATATATATATTAAATGAAAATAGGCAGCAACAAGAGAAAAAAGAAGTTGAGATAATAATTCGTAAGAGAATTGTCGTTGTTGTTGAAAATGTGTATGTGTGCAACAAATGAATAGGCCAATACGAGTACGAGAAAGCGTTTGTGTGTATCGGTATATAATAGAGAGTTGTTTGCTCTCGATTTACGCACACTGATGTCGTTGTATTTGGGATGTAAAGAGTGAATGCGAGAGAGAGAGAGAGAGAGGGTGTGAGTGAGAAAGAATAAAATATTTTATTTGCCTCGTAATAGAGAAAGGTGATGATGAGAAGAGGAGAAGCATATGCATTAGTAAGAGGACATTGATACTTGTTGAGTTCAAGCTCAAATTTGATTGAATGAATAGAGAGCGAAGAGAAAAAAATTCCGATTGGATATAATCATCTTTATATGACACAGAAGGACGAACGAACGAACGAGTGAAGTAGAGGAGAGTATGTGCGAAATGGCAAGAGATCTTTATAGAATTATATGTTATTAAAGTAAATTTCGAGAGAATATGTCAATTTCTTCTTATAATTGAAAACTATTCGATAGACTCTTTTTTTATTGCAATAAGGATAAATATTTCTTTTATAGATTTTTTCTTCTATGTTGAGATTATGAATAAATAAATCTTGAAGTAAATTGATCTACATATATACGCATTATATTATATATTTAGACGAGGAAGAAAAAAAATGTTTTATTTGTGTAGTCCAGTAAAGGAATCGCACTTCTTGAATTTATTGAATTACAGATAAAACTTTTAGGCGAAAAAAATAATAAAATTTCAAGCTGAAATAAGATTTGAACTTTTTCTATTGACTTCATCATTGAATTTAGTGAGAGTTCTTCTTCTTCTTCTTCAAAAAAATGTTCTAATCAGTATGATATTATTTTTTAATCTACATAAATATATCTATATATCACATACATTTGAAAAACACTCAATTGAGTTGCAATTCATATTCTCTCCTTTGGTCGCTCTCTTCTTGATATACTTCTTTTTTTTTCAAAAGAGCGTGAGTACATATGCAGTAGGTAAAGAGCGGTAAGTTATCATCAGCAAAGAAAATCATCTTATATATATATCGAAACATTTGAAGAGTGTCTATGTATAAACCGATATAGATTTTAATTTTCATGATAACATATTCATCATCATTGAACACGCGTTTGTCTATTTAAATCTAAATGATCATCATTCTATAGACAGATTCGAAAGAGTAGAAGAAGGTGGGTATCGATTAACCGTAAGCAAACATCACCACGAGCACAATCAGTATGAACTATTAGTCGGATGACAGGCGACTAGTGAGTAAGTGAGTGAATATGTATTCAGAAGTAAACAATCATGATGATGACGGCGGTGAACGTGTTGCTATTTGATTGATTCGTGCTTTCATTGTGGTAATAAGAGACACATTATAGTCTGTTAGCTTGTCTATTGTTCTGCATTCGATCTGCTGTCATTTACCAATCAATCGAGTATAAAGGATTAGTTAGATCGTGTGAGAGAAAAAAGAAATCTGTCTCACTATTTCGTGTTGTTTTTTTTTGGACCAATAACTCGCATTTTAATTTTTCTAGAAAGTCGATCTGCACTGATTACACACATATATATGTATATACATGTGAGTATTCATGTTTTTCATGTAAGCGAAATTTGAAACGTATAATGTGGTAATGATTCGAACTAGGAAGAAAAAAGGATGGCGCCTGCTTCTGTTTGTACCAAGTCAACGTTGATTTTTGATTCATTAGACCTTCTATTGTTAAATGAAAGTTGACTTTAGATATTATATATAGGTGAACGTTAGATGAATCGATGATATAACTGAGACAATCAATGAAAAAAAAGAAATGGGAATCAATTCTTTTAAAGCGAGAATTATATGATAGTATATTCACCCACGCAGTGAAAACGAATATGTATCAAAAAGTCAAGTTGGAAAACTATTGAAATGAAAGAACGTGCGAATTCTTTTGTTAATAGCGATCTTCAATATTCATATGTTAAGCATTTGTAATCTTAATTATTTTTTTTTGTCTTGTGTTATCTACGACAAATCAGGAAGTAAATGAAATATGTTGATAAGATAATTTTAGAAGCGAAATATAGAATACGTTGAATCATTTTATTTGAATAACATTCTAAACGAAAGTACAAAATTGCAGTTTATATCATATCTACTCTAACATGTTCAATGAACTTCAAGTATAAATTCAATCTATTGATGACTGCAAACTTATACATACATTTTAAGCTCGTATGATCTTCCATAATTCATTAATCGTGGGAGTACTTTAGTATTATTTGATAATGCTAGGCAAGATTTGGAACTAACTAAGTTTAAATGTCAGTTAGCCTGAGCATAGGTGGAGTGTGATATTCAAATTTAAAATCGAGATTAGCTATTTGCTATTCAGAGTACGCTGATTCCTGCTTCTTGGAATCAGTACTTTACACTAAAGAAAGTACGCTAGTTTTTGCAAAATTTAGAACATTTGGGACCTTCTATTTTAAACTTATTTCTTTGTACACAATTTAGCGCGTTCTATGGATCAATAATGAGATAAAACAAAAACTTCATTGAAATTTCAACTAGCGAATATCAACACATCATCACGTTGTACAAGTTTGCATTCATAACCAAAGTACAACAAGGCTACTGCAATCAAAAAATAAAGTTCAGTACTTTTAGCATATAATATGATGTTGACTACTGCGAAAATTCTAATATCTGAGACAGCAGAATTTTATAAAATTTCAAATTATTCTTTTTCAGTTCTATCATACAATCGATCGATAGAATGGATTATAAAAGTCAGCGACGGAAAATATATTGATTTGTATTGAGAAAACTTTCTTCTAAAAATAATTGCAAACAGGATCATGAGAAAATATGATACCAGCATAGAATATGCAATACTTGAACACTTAGAATTGAATAAATTTTCTTTTTTTTGTCGTTTCATCGAGTCCCTATCCTATCAGATAAATAATCAATTGTATTAAATTTAAAAGACGTAGATTGCTGGGAAAATCTAGGAATTGAATGATGTCGCTAGTCTACAGATTGTTTTGCGATAGTTATTTATGTAACAAATAAAGAAATTAGTAATGAAATTTATTTCTTATTTGTTGAAATATTGCTTCCATTTTTTTTCTATCAACATCTTCTAGTTTTACATGAAGATCACAAATCAGTATAAATATATATCTATGTAGAAATAACAGACAACAAACAAAACATATTTTTACCTGTTCTTATCGAAGAATAAATTTTGTTCTTTTGAAGACAATGTATTTACTTCGAATTCTAAAGAACACCTGTAACATTGAATTTTTGTTACCAATGATTATCCTTGATTCTGTTCAAACTTCCATTGTCAAGTATAAAAGTAAAAAAAGGACAGTATCCAGTATTGATCCTGTTTTCTTTCTAGATCTTCTGTAAAACAATAACAGTAGAACGACGCATAATTCTATGACAACAATGGAAATAAATAGTCAAGGTAAACCATGAAAGAAGTAAAAAAAGTCATTTTATTCATTATTTATTTATTGAATTCTTTGCGAAAACAGCTATATCATCTAAATAGATTTTAATCAACTAAGTGATTCTTCTCCATCAAGATATTGCTTTACTCTGGTAAGATAAATAAAGATTAGTTTTTCTTCTAGTTTAAAATTTTCATACTTAGGTTTTTTAGATGATAATGATGGTGAAACATGTTGCATGGGCTATATCGATTTGAATATGAAGTTTTTAATTTGAAATTAGGATTTCTTGCTTTTTTTTGCAAGCGTTAATAGAATGTCATTTATCACTTTGTGAAATTTCATTAACAAATTGACTTTTTCCTTGCTTTTGATAGCATGATTTTACGCCTGTTTAACATTATTTAAATAGCTATTTTTATATACTTATTGAAGTTAATTACTTATTTATTATTTATAATTAATTTATTTCTATGAAAGAAAACAAAAAAGCAAACATGTAGTTAAATATTTAATAGAATTCATAGCATTGCTTAAGAAACATTATCAAGCCCATTTATTTTCAATAGAAATGGTGTGGTGTACAGTCGAAAATCACTTTATTCACGTGTATCCTGATGGATGATTTTTGTTTAATGTATTCTAGATTTTATTTAAGAAATAAACTAAATGGATCAAGTACAACCATACATCCAATCATTCATTCAATTTTTTAAGGATTCATTCCGTTTAATTAAAAAATGTACCAAACCCGATCGAAAAGGTATTTATTGATTATTATTAAGTTGAACACCATACTTCCGACTTATACTGATGCTAACTAGCAGGCTGAGTACCCCGCAACTCAGTTTTTAGATCTCTGTGTATATTAATTTGTCCAAACTAAGGAATACCAATTATGATTTGTTTATAGCCTGTACATGTTCAAGACACTCGAATACAGGGCTGCCATTTCTTATTTTTCAAATGGGGTACATTATCTACCTCCTAAAAAGAAGACGATTTAATTGAGAAAACCAATCAGATAAACGCTACCCTTAGAAATAGAAAAATCTGATTCACATAAAGAACAATGAGTAAAATATTTATTAATTCGACATTCTCTGAGAAATGTTGTATATTTAGGATGTGTCGACCATTTTTGGCTGAAGATACAGCGCTTTTTTTGACTATGATGAACTGCTTTTTTTCTTTGATATTGGTGGTAGTTGGTTTGTCTCGAAAACTAAGAAGTTCTTCAGTTATTTTTATCTCTGAATTATTAAGAATTTCATTTTCATAACCATTATTCAATGCCATGCGAAGATTATCCCCAAGAACGAATATATTGAAGAGAAAGTCTAAAACTATATTCATTTTTGAGGCAATATGTATCTGTCAAATTTAATAGGAAAAAATAATCAAACGATGAGAAATTAGAACAGGAGAAAAATTCAATAAAACTGATTTCATTATTCATAGTAAAAATAGTTTGTGAAACCAAATAATTCAAGACTAAGTTAAACAAAATGGATGCTAATATATCTATCGGTCAGTTATTTATCAACACATTGTATTATGTATTTCTTTATCAAAATGAGAAAAGTCTAAATGGAGTATAAAATAGCAAAATGGAGTGCGGTTGGCAGCCCTGCTCGAATATTAAGATGTGCTGCGTACTTATACTTCAAAAATTTTAAAGTGTTGATTTTACGTCATGGTTAGATAGAGATCGGTCAATTACATAAGACATACCTTTTGAGTATGTAAAATACTATTTTTTTTCTGAAGTTAATGGCCGATCTTTATCCAAGCATGGCAAGAAAAAAACACCATGCTGTTTAAATTTTCCAGTGCAAGCAGATGAAATCGTGAAAATGAAATATCTAGGCTCATACATATTTACCATGAGAATTTTCTAGTTTAATTGATTTATCCTAATAATGCAATGAATTGCTGAACCTGAATATCAATAGATTTTTTCGTTTTAAGTGTATAGCCTTTCATTGCTCTGCTTATCTATCTATAGAAATAGATGAAATATTTATTTTTGCCTGGAAAATATTTTCGTTGGAATTAAATTGAAATTCGTTGATTAATAACATATTCTAAATTATAATGTATATTTTTTTAGAATATCAAAAGATCGCTATGGCAACAGCAATTGGTAAAAATAAAATCTTCATAATAAATTGTTACTGTTTTTTGTTTCTTGAATAGGATTTGCTATCATGGGTTTTATTGGTTTTTTTGTGAAACTTATTCACATTCCAGTAAGTCTCTTTCTTTGTTTTTAAACGATCTAATCTTTTGAATATTTTAGATCAATAACATCATTGTGTATGTTAAAAAATTAATTTATCATTTTTTAATTTAAATTTTTTAATTTTAGGGGCTCATAAAACTACAGCTCTTCCTTCAGAGAACAATCACTCTTTTTTTTTCGTTCACTCTTTTTCTTTTTGTTCGTATAAAACATAACCGAGTCTATTTATTCATGCAATAGTCTTTTTAATCAGGTTTGAAAGATTATTTTTTAGTTGACGCTCTGCTTTTAGATGGCATCAACTGTTGAGCAAGATTTAACAGAAAAATTAGAGACTAGTAGCTTGGAAGCTGCTAAACATGAAATATCTATTGGTAAAGAAGCAGCTGATATGATAAAAGCTCAAGCAAATGAAGCATTTAAAAGTGAAGAAAAAAAAACTTTTTGTTTAAAAAACAAACTATTTCTCTCGAAATCTATTTAGATGGTGATTATGAAAAAGCAACTGAATTATATTCAAAAGCGATTGAAATTCATCCCGATGCAATTTTATATTCAAATCGAAGTTTTGCTTATCTTCGCCGTGAATGGTACGGCTATGCATTAATTGATGCTAAAAAAGCACTTGAATATGATTCAAGATACATCAAAGTAATTCATTTTGTTGACTGTATATAAAAGATTATTTTACACTACGTATCGATATATATGTAGCTCTGTAGAAAAAGACTTCCTGATCCAACTGAGGCATAGTTGCGTACCGTAGGGAAATTTTGGTTATCATATTTTTAAAGAAGGTTCAAGAAAGCAAGAAACTTAATTAAGTCGGAGCCTAATCCAATCATATGTGTATTGTTCGACAATTCACATTGTTTGCTTTATCTCGTTTCGCTACATAGTCCGAATCACGATGTGACAATGTAAATAGATTTAGTTTTCAATGCCGAAGTAATCTGTGAAAGTTTGATGAAAAATATTAAGAAATAATATTATTGCTAAGAAAGGCACGCATTTAAAGTAACTTAATCATACTGAAAAGTCAAGAGTTATTAAGGTTCTCCTCTTTTCCGGATATCTTTTTGTTTTGTTTTGTTGTAAATCTCTCTGTTTGCGATCATGAACTTATCATGAGCTAGCTATGACATGTCTATAATTCGGGTCTTTTCAAAATATAATTCATATTGTCAAACAAGAAACTAATTATTATTTGAAATAACATGATAAACAAAGTATAGATAACATTTTTTCTCCTAATTGTTGTAATGCACTTTAAAAGTCAGAATCGGACAAGCAGTGGTATTGATTATACAACTAGACAGTTTGAATTGTCGAATGTTATGCGAATCGTTGGGTCACATCGTTACTTCGTTTCTCAATTATTTGAAGTTTTTTTTATAAGAATTTCTTGGTAAAAAATAATGTACCTATATATTATTTATATTTAATTCTTGACAAGGGTTTTTTTCTGATCAAGCTCTTGTAGCATAAGTTTGTATAAATATTTTTTGAATTTTTAGGTTGACTATTAATTTAAAAGTACTTAACAAATATTTCTATAAATATAAAAGAAAAGTCGTAATAAGTCCTATGGCATAACATACACCTCTAAAGAAATTTTCGAGCAAGATAAAGCCCTAAAAGACTTTCTCTTAGGAGCTTGCTTCATAAATATCATATAAAGTTATAAACACATACATTTTTATATTACTACTTTTGTTTTTGGAGACTCTAAATGAAGATTTGTAGTGTTGAAAATGTGTATTCCACTTCCTAATTTGATTATATATTTCAACGTTCGTAATGCAAAGATAGATGCAACTTAATTTTTTATAGTTACTTCGTTAACACGTGATTTTGCTTATGCACCGTTACATAAAGACAGTCTACGTCTATAAGCCTACATATATTCAGCTCCATGATTCAATTCTAACTATTATTTTTATATCGTAATCTTTCTTAGGCATTTTATCGTCGAGCATCGTCTTATATGGCTCTAGGAAAATATACATTAGCTTTATCTGATTACGAATATGTAAGTTTTAATTGATGATTCTTTCTTCAAATAGTTCACAATTGAATTTAACACTAACGTTTCCAGGTCACAAAAGCATGTCCCAACGATAAAGATGCAACAATGAAATATGAAGAATGTAAAAAAGTTGTAACACGCATTCGTTTTGAAAAAGCGATTGCTGTTGATGAATCATCGAAATCAGTTGCAAATCAAATTGAACTCAATACCATGAGTTAATATTCCTCTTTTTGCCATATTTTTTAATAAATCTAAATTTAATGTTTTATTTTAGTTGTAGAAAAAGAATACGACGGACCACATTTAGATGTTGATGGTCTAGTTACAAAAGAATTTATGTACGCAGTATTGCCGTATTTTGAAAGCCAAAAGAAACTTCATAAGAAATATGCTTACCAAGTAAAACATTGCTTTTTTTAATCTCTGATAAAAGATAATATTTTTTATTTTATTTAGATTATTCTACAAATTCTAACATTGCTTAAATCGTTACCAACGTTAATTGATATTACTGTACCAAAAGTCAGTATTTAATACTATCTAATATCTTGCACATGTTTGCCCCCGTTTGCTTTTAGAAACATAAATTTACTATTTGTGGAGATGTTCATGGACAATTTTATGATTTATTAAATATTTTTGCCTTAAACGGACCACCATCCGAAGATAATCCATATGTACATTTAAAAAAAGAATAGTTTTGAATAAGATTGATCTTTATGTTTCCATATTTAGTTATTTAATGGCGATTTCGTCGATCGTGGTTCATTCAGTGTTGAGTGTATTCTTACTTTATTTGGATTTAAATTACTCTATCCAAATCATTTCTTTCTTGCTCGAGGTTAGTTTGATGATTTCATTGATTGCACTTGGTAAATGATCTATTTGTGTATTGCAGGTAATCATGAATCATTAACAATGAATCAAATGTATGGATTTGAAGGTGAAGTCAAAGCAAAATATACAGCACAAATGTTTCAATTATTTACTGAAGTTTTTAATTATTTGCCATTATCGCATTGCATCAATAATAAAATTCTTGTAAGTTAGTTTATTTACAACTTCGATAAGCCGAACTTTTCTAAATGATGCATTGCTATTCTTGAGAATATATTATTAATATTTAAGGCGTATATACAGGTGTGTGTTCGAGGAAACAACTTTAATTGATTACCAATCCCTGAATACTTTTAGAATTTCTTCCGTACTGCCAATATTCCTGAATTAAACAAAACTTAAATTTATTACTGGATAAATTATGCCGAAAGGTCTACCTCGTTTTAATATCGTTGCTATTTCAGACTGCCCTTAGTCATCTTTATACCTAAGCCAATGATTTCCGTTCACGCTATTCATCGGTTGCTCTATGCCAAAATGATGATGCAAACATATACTTTCCTTGCAGAAAACTTTGATACATAGGCAAGATCTTACAATTCATTTAAAATACGAGTTACACAAATTGCAATATTCTAAATATATCGAGTTGAGCGCGTAGTTCATTTTTGAAAATAGTCAGCTTAGGAGTAAGCTGCTGTAAATAGGATGAGTCAGTTTAGCTCACAATGCATGAGCCAGGACTCTTAACAACTAGCATGATTTTTCGAGTAAATCTCATGGCAAGTTTTCATTAAAAAAAAACAACATCTATTCTTCAACAGGATCAGAGCTTTCGAGTAACACATTCAACAAAAATATCTCTATCAATATGGTCTAGATAAAATGATCAGAATAGAGAAACGATATATATCAAACAAAGCTTTAGTACCTATGAATCGATGAAATCCGGGCTGATGCTTGCCGTTAGGATTTGTGGTCACATAATCCTTCGAAAGTAGCAGATTAATGGTATGAATTCATATTTGCTTTAGGTTATGCACGGCGGATTATTTAGTAAGGATGATGTTACATTAAAAGATATTCGTGCTGTTGATCGCGTTAAACAACCACCCGAAGAAGGATTAATGTCAGAAATCTTATGGAGTGATCCACAACCGCAAGCTGGTCGATCGGAAAGTAAACGTGGTGTTGGTAAATATTGAAATCAAGTTTTTTTTCTCTCCCTATGAACACTAAATCACTATTTCAATATTTCCTAGGTCTTCAATTCGGTCCTGATGTTACTGAACGTTTTCTTAAATTAAATAATTTAGAATATGTTGTTCGCAGCCATGAAGTTAAACAAGAAGGCTATGAACTCGCTCATAATGGTAACGAAACAAACATACTAATAAATACATTGAACTGTTTTATTTTTCTATTTAAGGAAAATGTATTACTGTATTTTCGGCACCGAACTATTGCGATACAATGGGAAACAAAGGTGCCTATATTACAATAACTGGTGATGACATAAGACCTAAATTTACATCGTATACTGCTGTACCGCATCCAGCTGTTCGTCCAATGATGTATGCTAACCAACTATCAATGTTTGGCTTGATGTAGAACATTAAACATGACGAACAAGCTTGGAGTTTAATGACAAATAGACCATCATCCCGGTGACATTTTTGTTTGTTCTTCTGTTTTCCTTTTTTTTGTGATTACTTCCCTTTGCCTGTTCAACTTTCTACCTATTCATTTTAGAATTCCGTTGGTATGTTCTTTTCTTATTTCTTCATTTTCACGTGATACTTTTTCTGTCTAATTCTTGCTCGTTGAAGTTCCGTGCCATTCTCATGTGTGCGCAAGTTTCGCGAATCTCCGTAGTTGTTGGATGTTCCTTTTCTTTTTCACAAGACTTTTTCTTATTCAGGAAATAAAAGCAAAGCAAGTGAATGATGATAAAACAATAGTTTGACGGTTTTTCTTGCTTTATTAATAACACTACTATTATAAAAGAGTCAATTGTTACAAAGCAATATTATCTATTAAACATTTTTTATCATGATTTTTTGCTCAATTTAAAATTTAAAGATATTCAATATATGTTTTACTTACAAATGAAATAATTTAAAGACACAAACAAAAAGAACGTTTGATAATACTATCGCACATCAAGAAAAGTTTCGAGATCGTGTCAGATAAACAGAGGTACACAAAAACGGTTTTCTAATAATAGACCATGTGATACAAAATATTAGACGAAGATATTCATGAACAGCATTGACAATAGACTTGTTATCTGGACTCTCCGTACTAAAGATTCGAATAGTCAAGTATTATCAATAGAAATTTTTAGGTCATCTCTTAAAATATACACAACACAGTATTTAATGACTTCGTTTTATTTGTCAAACGAAGACAAAAGAATATCAGGTAAATAATAGTTACAATAAGTAAAACAAAAAAGATGGCTCGGGTCAATAACTGACGAGCTAGTTACAAAATGTGAATATTTCAAACACTCTTATGACAAGAAGAAACGCTTTTGTGGTGAATAGAAATACATAATTCGTATTTCAATTTAATTGAATATGCTTCGTCGATCAAATTGATAGATTTACAAGTTTGATTTCAAGTGATTTTTCTCTTTTTATTATAAATCTTCTGCTAAGAATATACCATGAAATAGAGACAAATTTTTATTGAAAAAAAAAACAGTTCCTGTATTCGTAGGTTTTCAATGGCATAAAACGAAGTAGGATAACTCGACATGAAATCTCTACATCATCGTTAAGAAGACAGTGCATTTGTTATTTATTTTGGTGCCAGGTGAGTAAAGAGAAGTAGCCGAGTTTATGACACATAACTTATTGTTGTTAAAGTTGCATCTGTAAAATTTTCAGAATGGAAATTCGACCGGATATCCAAAGCTTCTTTTCTTCGTCATCTTATTTGAATTAGAATACGATATAAATGTTTTTCACATAAAAATGAACGATGAACTTATTTTATTTTATATGAGGAAAAATGCCGAAATAGAATTTCCAATTGTTTTAATGTATGATCAAGGGTAAAAGATCAGCAGAAAACGTTTTTCTTTAATATTTTTTTCAAAAGAAAATTAAATCGCATGAAAATTTGCTAGAATTTCTTATAAAAAATCTCCAAAGGAAAAGTTCCCTTTACGCTAAACTGCTCTCTAGATGTGTAAGAAAATAACACAAAATCATTCTACGTTAAGTTTTTTCCGAAGAGTACCTAATACTTCAATTTTTCACTTGTTCACACATAGAGAATTTATGAAAATAAATCTCTAGCATCGATATCCGGTTGTGCTTTAATATAAAAAGACGTGTACCCTTATCTGTGTACAAAACGTCGAATAAACATATACTGTTATCAGCAAATACATAACACCAAATGAAATGCTTTTTTCGTCCTCCTCGAAAATTGGGTTGTGTTATTTGAAAAGCTTTTTATATCGTTCAAAATATATTTGAAGAAATTCCTCTCTCTCTCTCTCTCTCTCTCTCTATAAGAATAATATAAAATTTAGTTTTCATTCAAATTTGTTGTATAGTCTAGCACGTGTCAGGACCAATATGATGACTAATTCGATTGTGGCGCTTGTAGCTCATTCACTTTCTTTTCTTTTCGATCACATACAAATACACGTGGTTAGCTATTTTGCTGCTTGTTTATGGTTTGATTAGTAATTCAATAACTATTTGTTACAATAATTTATTGTAATCATGGAAAAACTGGATATTCCCACTGTGAATCATCATATTGGCTCAACTGAAAGAGTTTTTGTTGCTCATGTTAATGATTTAAATGGTTTGTAGTTGTTTTTGTTTTCTTTTGGTTTGATTTATGCAATTTTTTCTTCTAGATTTTTATCTACATTCTGAATTACATCGTGATTCACTTCTTAAACTTGGTCAAGATCTTTATGATGAATATTCCGAGTCACTAACGTATTTAATATTTTTATTTGTCTTTTAATTGATCTGGAATGCACGTTTGTTTTTTGTGTAGGAAACAGCCTTTAGGAATCAATGAAACATTTAGTATAGGTGATTATTGTGTGTGTCCATCACATAGTCAAGATTGGTATCGTGGACTGATACGTCACATAGATTCAAATGGTACTGCAGCGGTGTTTAAAATAGATTATGGCGATGTACAATATACACCTACACAATTTCTTCAACCATTACACGTATAACATTTTGAAAGAATTTGTTCGATTTTATTAAAGATATATTTTATTAAATAGAAAAATTTTACAGTACAACCTGGTTTAGCGTTTCATTGTTCGTTAGCAAATTTAATTAAGCCGTTAGATGGTTGGCCATTAGATGCCATTGAAGAATTTTGTTCAAGATTATCAACAACATTTCTTTATGCAAAATTCATGAACTATAATGAAGTAAGAGATATGCTAGAAGTTGAAATAACAGAAAAAACATCGAAAACATCATTAAATACTGATTTCCGTAAGATTCAAAACATAGACTGAAGAATTTTTCCATATTGAAATCTTTTCTATCACATAGAGCATCATCAAATACAACGATTAATATTACCGACAAATGATAAATTTCTCTATAAATGTATGTGATTGAAAACAGGTTTATTTATTATTAAAATTTATGAATTTGATTTTTTTTGTAGGCATTCCATTTGAAAAATTAGATTGTAATCAACCAAATCAAATTCGTTTGCTCTATTACATCAATCCTAGTCATTTCTATGTTTATCTTCGAGATAATATGAATTCATATAAAGCTGTAAATATCAAATTTTCTTTCCTTGTTGTCAAAAATGAATATTTCTATTTGATTAGTTACAAAAAGACTTACAACAAGCTGTGCAAAATAGTCGACCAATATCATCGCCAACTAAATATCAACCAGTTGCTGCACAAGACAATCATACTATATGGCACCGTGCTGTTATAATGGGTTTGATATGAAAGAAAACTTTTCGTTTTTTAAAACTTTCCTTATAGATTTAAATTCGAACTTGATGAAAATTGCTGTTTACTATATTGATCTTGGTCAAAGACAGTATACTTCAATAAATAGTATTCGTTTGCTACCCGAAGAATTTCAATTTAAACCAGCTTTGGCTATTCCATGTCGTCTGTATAAGGTATATTCTAGTAATAGCAATGATCAATCACAATGGCAATCAGACGATCGCGTACATGGTGAATTTAATGGACGCATGGTTAATAATGTTACTTGTACTGTCATTGGAAACCAGGATCAAGTTATTTATGATGTTGAAATTGATATTCCAAGTAAGTTACCATAGAGAAGTTTACTATTGATATTCGACTTAGCCATATGCATCGATGAAATAGTTGTATACACAATTCGATTTAAATCGGCCTCTAAAAACAATTTCTAGGATAAGTACACTATATGCTGCTTTCAAATTCGAATGCCTAGAAATTTAGTTACGTAGAACTGAATTTTTCCTTTTATAAATTGTCATCCCTCGTCATCAATGACTGTTAACAAAGAAAATCACGATGTTTATGAATGTAATTACTCTAGGCTTTTGCCAGAGAAATAATTTGTGTTACACCGCAAAATATTATATTTTAGACAGCATGCATGAATCTTTCACCTCAGTTTTTGAAACCTTCAAAAGTATAGAGGTTTCTCCAATTAGTAACGCCATCTGTTATATAGCTCGAATTTTTAAATTGTATTGGTTTCGTTATTTATCTAGGATATTTGAAGTACTGGGTAAAACTATTTCCATAGTTTTGGTTTAAGAATTTCTTTTCTCCTTCTTTCTTTTCTTTTTTCTTCTTATGGATTCCGTATGCTATATTATTCTTTGGAATGAAAAGAGAATAGAAAAGCATTATTTTTCGATGTTTACATATTCAATATGTGACCGCGTAGTGGTTTCAATTTTGCGAAGAAAAACAAATAAATGCAAGGAAAATTCCGTTTTTTTTTGTCTTATTTTAGAACTAGGGGATCTTGGAAAATTCTTATCAGATAACAATCTGGTTTCTCGTCAACAGATGCATAACAATCCACGTGCGAACTTCAGTTCGGGCCAACCGATGCAACATTCATTTGTACGAGCACAACTTGGTTCATCAGGATTGACTCCTTTTAGACCACAGGCACCGAGAGCTACACAACCAAATGAATATTACAATAATCCAAATAATTCGGCTCAACAACCACAGACGCGTATGTTAAATACTGGATCGTCAAGTACTACTGTTCAACATTCGCCTAGTACAGTGTAAGTTAAAATCGTAAATTTTAACTCTAATTTAATTTCTTTGATTAAATACGAAAGCTTCTTATGACAGTACAGATTTTAGATATTCAGATATCATAGAAACCAATGGATTCAATTCTTTTTTTTATCAATGAAAATCAGTAAAACTATAATTTAAAGAGAAAGTTTTTTTTCTCGTTCTTTGTTTTGGATACATTTCGTCATGTGACAGATTTTTGATTATCAATGTTAGATAAATGAATAAACTAATGAAGAAAGTCCCGACGCTAACTAATTGCATTATAAGCCAGGCTGCATGTATCATGTAGAGATTCTCATACATCTAGTGTATATTGAAGTGGTAATAAAAAAGAACTATGTTCAAAATAAAGGATTCGGTGTAAAATCTGGTTCAGTGTGAACCTATGATATAAAATTTTAAATTGAGATTTTCTCAGTTAAAACACCACACTGATACAATTAATAAGCTCACGGTCCGATTTTTCTAAAAATAACAAATAGAATTATAAAATATTACTTTTTGAATAGTATTAATCATAAATTGCATATTTTATCATTAACTTCTAATTAATCAATAGATTAAATTGTTTTTATTATTTCAGATCTATCGCCGCTCCAACAGCACCATTTCCTCCAATACCACCTCGTACGTTTCAATTCTCGTCTCTTTTCGCTTATTGTATTTTTTCTATTTCGATTTTAGCGGATGGAAGTTATACAATCACACAAGTTCATAGTGCTGCCGAATTTTATGGCGTTTCTCAAATGCGTGAACATGATTTAGAAGGTCTTAATAAGCATTTAGAAGAATTTTATAATAATTCTGTTAATGACCAATCATTTACTGTATATGTCCCAAAGGAAAATTCGTATTATGTTGTACAACAAGGTGATAAATATTATCGTGTTTTAACAAAGTAAATTTACAATTAGAACAAAACATGAAAATTTGTTATTCCTTTCATTAATTAGACATCATGAAAGTGATACACGAATATTAGTTACACTTATTGATCGTGGTGATGAAATTATTGTTGATACGACAGAACTATTACAAATCAATCCTACGTTTGTTGCAACGCCACCTTTTGCTCAACGATTTCGTTTACGTGGCTATGATGAATCGGTAAAATAAAAATCGATCGCCATTTTCATTGTATACAGATTCGCTCTACCTTTTTTAGCAAAATTCATCTCTTATGACTCGTAATTTGAAGAGATTAATACTTAATCAACGTGTTCGGATAATTGTAAAGGGCTCAATAATTAATGGAACTTATCCTGTAGATGTTGTATTAGCTGACAACCAATGGGTTAATAGGTTACTTTTTCCAAACGATACAACTTTATTAGTAAATATTTGATTTTTAATTTTATATTTCTTCATTTTTTTGTGTTCAGAGTCCACCATTACTTCCGAATGATCGACCTGGTTTTAATAAACCACAGCATGCAGTTATCGAGTAAATAATATCTTCTTCTGTGTCCTTATGTAAATCATAGCGGTATAATTTAGATCACAAGTATTCAGTAATTCATTGAGACATCATCCGAAAAATAACCAAGATTCAACGGAACGGGCGCCTTTTAGTCAGAGATCTAATGGAAATTTACCAACATCATCCAACATGATGTCAGGAGCTCCACGCTCACAACCTGGTCGATTTTCATCAACGACAGATTCAACCGCGTCTGTTTTATCTTCAACAAAAGCACAAATACCACGTTTTTCAAATGCACACAATCGTAATATTCAACAGTATTCGCAAACAGCTGATTCAACTGCATCGAATTCAATGTGGAATAAAGAACAAAATAATAAGACAAATTTTGGCACTAGCGATGCACTGCCGAATCAGCAATCATACGGGCGACAACAATCAGACTCATTTCATCATGTTAATGTTCAAAGACCGACTGATGATAAAGTGTCAATACCAAGTAATCAAAATCGTTTATCGTCAATGCCACATGATAATCAACAGCCAGCTTCATCTGAGCAACGGCGAACATTTGGTAAACAAATTAATGATTAGAAGTCGATGGAAAAAATAATTATAAAATCATTGTTCGTCATTTTTAGGAGGGAATTTTTCTCATGATAATCGTCATGAAAAACCAATGGATGGAAATCATTTTCAAAGACATGATGATCGAACAAACGAAAATAATTTTCGACAAGATGCCGGTTTCAGTAATCGTGGTTCTGGTTTTGTTGATCGAAGAGGTAAATCATCAAACAAAAAGATTGTTTCATGATGAAACGTTTTTACTTTGCAAATTAATAGAATTTCTTCAGGCTCTAAAAATGACTTTCACATAGATCTTGCCTTTGTTCAAAGTTAGAAAAAGAGATCGGGCACTATTGAATGCATCACTTCAGTGCTTTTAACCTAGCAGTGGGTACTTTCGCAACTGCTCAAATTTATTGGCTATGATGAAAGATCGAAATTCGAAAATATTTTCTACTGCGATAAATCTGTAATAGACCCTTTTGATAATACACATATTTTACTGAAAATGACGTATAAAACCGGCCCACCTACGCTTTCGCTGAGTACTACTTGGTATCGAAACTTGTCAAATCAAGTTTTCGCTTGAAATAACTTAGGAAAAAAAATTAATGTTAATATTTTAAGTTGCTTTTGTTTTTATTTGATTTCACAAGGTCGAGGTAATTTTAATGATCGTCAAGTGAGCCGAACGAATGACAACAACAATGATCATAATTCACAATCGTCAGGATCATTTCCTAGTAAGTAGTATCTTAATAATATTCTATCTATTTATTTTAATTTCAAAAAGGGCGTGGTCGAGGTTCTGCTGATGGGCGTGGTAAGTATTTCATTTTTTGTTGATTTTCTGCAATGACAAATTTTTGTTTCATTTTAATGAAAGGTCGCGGTGGAAATTTTTCTGATCGGAATAGTTATAATCGAAATCAAGATGATGATCGTAATGACAATAATATGCATCAATCACAAAATTTTAGTAATAGTCGTGGCGGATTTCAAAATCGTCGAGATCAAGAAGGCAATAGAGATCGTGGAGATTTTGGCCGACGAGGTGATCGTGGTAGTTATCGTGGAGGTAAACTTGAGAACTATTTCTTCTGTATTTATTTTTTCTTCATTATTTTCATTCTAGATGGATTTAGCAATAGCCGTGGTGGACGTGGTAATTTACGAGATCGTGATAATATTGGATTACGATTAAGTTCTGATTCGAGTAATTCAGCAAAACCATTTGGTGGCATGGGCATTACACAACCTGTGCTAAATAATTTTGAAGCCGGTGATAAATTTATTGAGCATGATTTGCCCAAAGAGGTGTTTACATTTGTCATTAGTCATATTGAAACGGCAAATGATTTTTTTATTCAACTATTAAATAAAGGTGATGAAATATTAAAATTAAGTGAAACATTACAAAATGAATATGGTGCAGCACCAGAAGCAACTTTAAGTTCATTTAAAATTGGTCAAGCATGTTTAGCTAAAAGTACTGATGGTTGTTGGTATCGAGGTAAGATATCCAATCCATTGTTTTGTTTTGCAGTGAACTTATCATCATTCCCAAGAAAACTCACTCTTTTTTATTGAATATAAGAGACAGCTCTGTATTCATCAATCTCTATAAAACATATTTAGAAAAAAAGATTCATTTGAGCGTCGTTTTCTGATTTACGTTGAAGCATTCTAAACAATTCTGTTATCACTAAAAATAACCCAAACCCTGAACTAGAATGAATATAGCCTTGCCACAGTACTTATTCTATGTTCATACGGTAAAATTAACTAAAGCATCCATAAATTAATAATCGGAAAGGTAATAAAAAAGCAATTGTATCATCGTGATCAATCGAATGATTGATTTCATACATATGATTGATTAATTGGTAATGTTTTCTCTTCAGTTTCCATCCCGATCGATAATCTAACGTTCATTGTTAAGATTTTATTTTAATTTATTTATAGCTACTGTTCTTGTACCTGGTTCAAATGCATTAAAAATTCGTTTTGTCGATTTTGGTGATACAGCTGAAGTGAATTTAAAAACGATTAAACCATTAGCAAAAAAACATTGTTCAGCAGCTCCTTATGCTTATCAATGCACATTTGAGAATATTCAAAGTACGGATTTAAATGATAGAAAAAATCTCTCATATTTTATTTCATTTCTTAGCTCTTAACAATGTAAATATAGAGAATCTTAAAGATCAATGCAGTGGCAAAACTTTTAATGGAAAAATTAAAGGAAAACTTTCTGGCAACAAATTTATTCTTAATTCAGATGATTTTCTTAAAGTTCTACTTGACATAAATGCAATAAAGTAAATAATCTTAGATTTTATTTTTTATTTTAATTGAAAAATTCTTGTTTTTCTTCTCGTTCAGATTAAAACCTGTAACAACATTAAAACGTATACCATGCCTTATTGTTCATATTGAATCTGGTCAACATCAATTTTTCATTCAAGATGATAAAGAAACAGCTGACAAAATCGCTGAGCAGATTCTCGTTGAAGAACCGAATAGTTCAGTATTATCACTTGATGAAGTTAAACAACTACCACCAGAAACAATCGTTATTGCTCAATTTGAAGACGAATTCTATCGTGCTGTTATACAATCGGATGAATCAGCTGATAATGTTATTGTTTGCTATGTAGATTTTGGTAATACAAATTCATGCCCAAAAACATCATTAAAACAATGTAGTAAACAGTTAAGTTCATATCCGAATCAAAGTAAACGATGCCAATTGTATGGTATATTACCAGATAAAATCGATGATGCATTTACATATCTTCAAGATGTTTCCGATTCAGAAAATCTTGAGATTTCTATTGTTAAGGAAAAAGATCTTTTATCTAATGTTCTTCTTTATGCTGATAATATATGTGTTAATGAAAAATTTGGTTGTGATCTGAATGCAATTGAAACGAGTGATACCAATGTTAACATTGGCGATCAAGCAACTACTACAACCGTTAACGAGCAAGAACAACCACAAATACCATTGACTATCGAACAACCACCATCGGTCGTGGAACAACCACCATCGGTTGTGGAACAACCACCATCGGTTGTGGAACAACCACCATCGGTTGTGGAACAACCACCATCGGTTGTGGAACAACCACCATCGGCTGTGGAACAACCACCATCGGCTGTGGAACAACCACCATCGGTTGTGGAACGACCACCATCGGTTGTGGAACAACCACCATCGGTTGTGGAACGACCACCATCGGTTGTGGAACAGTCAACCAATGATGATGCTTTATCACAGAATGAAATTCTAGAACCTGCAAAATCTGACAGTAATGAACCAAAAGAAGAAGGTATGCGAGAAAATTACATTTATATTAAGAGGTCACTACTTTTTTCGATGAAATTCCTTGTTATTTGAAAGAAAATCTTATGCTCGATATCTTGTATTACTCTAGATAAGTCTTAAGACTGCGCTACCACCTGATAAACGGTTTGGATTAAATTAAAAATAGTGAAATTTCTCTTTTCTTAACAGAAGAAGCAATTTAACTAGATAAAATGTTTAATTCTGTTTAAAATTTTCAAAATAAATTGAAAACCTTGAGGATGTTCGAAACTATGTAAAAAAGAATTCAACTTCACTAATTTTCAATCTTAATTGTAAGCATTTTCAAATCAATTTTCTTCATTGAAATCTCTAAAATTTCAGTAGAACTGTGACCTCATTATTACTGAACAACCATTGTTTGAGTATGGAATTTCGAAGAGGCCCACTTTTGACTTTCACTTTCCTTTGATGCTTTTAATTTTTCAATAGAAAAATCTATCGACTCGTACAGTCTTTGTCTAGACTTGAGCACATTACTTGTAGATATAAGCTGGAAGAGAAGACTTCAATTGATCTTCGTATAATAATATTGATTCGAATCAATGTTATATCGAACTTTCCTTGTATAGTATACATTTTACAAGCAGCTCCTGATTGATTTGTATCATCGGGAAACTCGATTTCGATTATTTTTTCTATAGAGCAAATCTCGATAGATTTCAAAAACAAAATACTATGTATATTATCTCTCTTTAGAACCGCAATGTCGTACAGGCCTTTTAACTCATATGGAAATGGATAAGCCATATATTTATCTTCAATTATTACCTGAATCGGTTCCAATACTTGAACGAATCCATCAATTAATCGATAAAATCGTGGTAGAAAAGTTACATAATTCGTCGTATGCTATTGGGGATCATGTTGTTGCAAAATTTAGTGAAGATGATGAGTATTATCGTGCTAGAATTGAATCGTATTCATCAACATCAAATTTATATACAGTTTATTTTCTTGATTATGGAAATCTCGATGAAAATGTTACAGTCGATCATTTATATTCATATTCAGACGAATTAGAAAAAATCAAACCGCTTATACGAGGATATTTATTGAATCAAGTTACAATTGAAACATGGACCAATACTATTCAGCCAATAATAGAAGAGAAATTAAACGATAGCATTGAATTTACTATTATAGATGAAAACAATTCTATAATAGATATTGAATTTGATGATGCTATCTATGCGGGCCATGTCCAAGAATATGTTGAACACATTGAATCATCAATAATTGAACAAGCAAAACGTTTTACAGCCAATATATCAGCAACAGATAAAGATTCTTTCTATATTCATATCTTACCTGATGATAATTTACGTGTATGTGAATTAGAAGAATATTTAAAAGCATGCGATAAACAACGTAAACATATTTGGGCAATTAATGATCGATGCATTGTTTCAAATGATCAAGAACAATTTTATCGTGGGCAAATTCTTGCTATTGACGATAATAAATATCATGTTAAATGTATTGACTATGGAAATACATTAGAGAACATAGACGATGGTCATTTGTTTGTGTTATCTGATATTACAATTTTAGAACAATTACCATTAGCACACCAATGCCGATTGTATGGTATTGATGATAGCAATCAAATAAAAGTTATCAATGATATTATTAAAAATATTCCAACAACAGAATGTGTAACAGTTGATATTGAAAACGATGAAAATTATCAAGTGTGGCTCGTAAAACTTACAAGAGAAAATAATGATACTATTAATGATCATTATTTATCGAGTGATGATAATATTCTGGATAACGAAAATACGGTATGACGTTGTTTTTATTTATTGGAAATTAATAAATGAGTTTCGACGAAAGAAAAAATCAGTATTGTCTCTTGAGCTTTCGAAATGATTGGCAAAGAAAATTATTTCAAGACAAAACTTCAATTGTTCATTAGATTTTTACATGTAATATTCGTTTTGCAATCTTTGACTACACAATTTTAAAAAATTTCTGTTATCATATTGGATAAATACTGAGAACCATCCGTTATAGCGTATTTACCTTTTCTCTAAGACTTGTTAAAAGTAATTTTAAAATTCATGATCAGAGAATATCAAACATGTTTATAATCAAATTCTCGGAATTACCAACACTTTCTATACTCACACTATTGCATAAGTGATGAAAATTTCATTTAGTATTTCACTACGAGAAGACGAAGTGTTATGTAAACGAGAGGTTCAATGTTTTAAAATGTCAGATTCTTCCTCAGCATCCAGTAAGCACAGCTAAAAAATGAATTAATTATAGTATTTCATTGTTTCCAATAATCAGTGTGCGCGAGGGTAAAAGAAGAAGTAATTTCATATATATCATTAGTGTCGTAGTCAACATAAAAGAACAGATTTTTGTTTCACTACAAACTACTTTCAATTGAGAAGATTGAATTCTGAATTCAATGCGCTTAAAATAAATATATACATGAAACCAGAAGCAATACAAAATATTCTATAGTCTAACTCATTAGATATGAATGCTATCCTATAATCAAATATTTCAAGTTAATGAGTTCAAAACTGCAATCCAATTGTATTCAAATTCAAACAACTCTGATATCCATGCTTTACTACATGGGAAATACATACCATCTTAACAATGTCAATAGCTAATGGCCGGTAGTTTTCAATAATAGAAAGATACGAACTCGAAATATGTTGATATGTCAAACTATAGAAGGAAACGCTCACCATCTTCATAAAAATCATGTCTCGAGTTCTTCTCGTTTGAGTGTTGAGAAGCTTTCATCCATGTATTTTCGTTGTTGATGTACAGATTATTATTTCAACTTAACATTGTTTACTTGGGATCCTTCCTGTGTATGAGAAATCTGTTAATGCAATCGAGTTTTTGTTAGAAGAATTCAAATGATAGTTCGAAATAAGATGTTGCGTAATCCAATGCTTTTTCTCTGTAAATATGACTTTTATGAAGTTACTCTGCAAATGTTTGGTTCACTGTATCGTAAAGATGCCTGATTAAGCTTTTTCAAAGTTTAAGATAAATTATTTCTGTTCAGAAAATTCTTTTCATTTTTTTCTCTCCTTGTGTTTTCTGATAGTGCATCGAAGAATTCACAAAGGAATTTAATAGTCAATAATTAATTTGAATCTGAATAAGTCTATCAAGATACAAAACGCAATAATATCACAAATTATATAAAGCATCAATCTTATTACTATTTATTAAAACAATAATTCTATAAATAGATCTCTATTTTTGGGATATAGAATTTCTTTCTCTTTTCATCAATAAAAAATAAGCTTTTAGATAATAAAAATATGCTTCATTTTGTATCGTAACATCCATTTTAAAATAATAATAAAGTAAATATATATATACTAGACTGATCCACTGTGAATTACTGCTGAAAACTTGCAGTATTTCTTTGCCTGACTGAAGTCATCTAAACAAATGCGTAGAACGTACTAGTCACTGAAAACTGTAAAACTTGGAGAAAAGTATCTCCGGGATAGGTATAATCTCTTAAAAGTATCAAAGAGTGATTGAAACAAGGGGAAAAGACGGATTTGGGACTTTGAAAATCCAAGAATACAAAACGCGAATGGTGGAGTTTTCATCTGAAATTTTTTTCATGTGTAAGTCTCATACCCCTTCGAATATTCTAAAATTTTCAGCGCAAACGTACTTTTCCTTCTCAAGATAATGAATGCGCAAGAAATGCTGATTTCATGGCACGGTCAGAAAATTCAATATTTTAAGAATAAAACATTTGTTCGAGTTGAAACTTTTAGGATCTTCGATCAAGCATGAAACCTATCTATGGGAAGAATTTCAGATCAAAACTACGTCATTCAGAGAGGGGGAAAATGCTTTTCAATTTTGGGATTCTCAAAATCCCAAACATCCGCCTCCTTCCCCCTTGGGTCGAAAAAAACAGATCTTGAAATACGTCTGTTGTATTATAAACTTGAAACAACCTCGACCAAAGCAGTATTTTTCTTTCCATACAAAATATCGATGTCTTTTTTTTTTATCTTCTTCAGTAGTAAAACACGCAAATTCTAGCTATTTATTCAGATTAACTGTTTTCAACTACCATTTTTATTCTATATTTTAGCAAGGTTCAAATAACAACGAAATAATAGTACCGGATTCACCTGCTCCAGCAAATATCGATGAACAAAAAACATCAGAAATTGATGTTCCACAAATGGAAAATAATACCCAACCCAATGATATAATAGATGCAAGCGAAAATAATTCGGTAGTACCATCATCAAATAATCAAGCAATTGATTTAGGTGAATATGATTCATCAGCAACAAATACAACAATAACAGACGAAACAAATACTTCGATATCATCGGATTAATCTGTGATATATGATTCTTTTTCTTCTTTTTTCTTCTTCTTCTTCTACAATGACATTCTTTAACTTGTTTGTTTTGGCTTCAGTGAAAAGAAAAACTGTTTTTTCTCCAATTTATCATTTATCGAAACTTATGACAGTTAACAAAACTTTCGTCGCTTTTTTTCTAACTGTTATAGTTTTTTTTTGTCTTTGAAAATTTCGTTACTAAAACTTGTTTTGTTTTTTTTTCTCTTCTCTGAGCAAAGAACAACCTAACAGTTGACAACTGTCTATAGATTTTTTTGGGTTGTTGTTATATGAAAAATAAATTTACACGAGACGAAAAATAAAATTCATTTATTAGTTTATCGTTACCGATGCGAGATAAGATCATTGTTACACAATTAAGAAATTCTTCGAAAGTATTATTTGACTGTAAATTTTCTTTCAGAACATTATTAATTATCCATAATTAAAATTTGACATGAAAAACGGAGCTCACCATGACATCAAGTATAACGAATAAGATATCGTGCTTTCTTATATTTTGTCTAGTCGTTTGATTTAGCAAGCTGTATTTAGATTAACTCGTTCATTTTTTTTGCAAACCTTAATCATTTTTCTTATTCACTGTTTTTTCTCAATTGAATGAAAGATTAGGTTAATATGCATTTTTTTTAGAATAGTAGACGTAAATCTCACACACTGTTCTAAAAATAGACTTTCAGGTGAAAAAACATGAAAAACAAAGAACATGCATGTATATAAACAAATAAATTGACATTTATTTTTTGTACTCATGAAGAAAAGCTAATATTCTCATAGAATTTGCTTTAATCAAAAGTGACAGAAGAATTCTTTTCTTATTATTTAGAGCAATCTAATACTATGTAATTTCATTTCCGTTCTTTGCATGTTTACGGCTATGATATAAATAGAAAATAAAGCATAATCATTCCAAACATACATATATGTCGGAGTTGACTTTACAACAAATCGAAATATTTCTTTTTTCTCTTTCCAACTATTCAGAAATATTTTCAAGTCAACTGAATTCTAAAGTCAACGCTAACATATATATATATATATATATATATATATATACAGAATACTCATTTTTTCGATGCAATAAATCGAGCTTGTTCACTTCAGACCTTTTAAAGTATCATTTGACCCAAAGAAAAGAAACTTGAGAATATAAAATAAAAAACAGAACGAAGTGAAGTGCAAATTATACTTGAAGAAAGAAGAAAGGAAAAGGAAAATCGAAAATTGACGGATATACCATCATTCATAATTAATCATTTACTTATCGATGACTATTATTAATGATCTCCTTTGATATCATAAATACGTTGCTACTACAGGAATCTTCTTCTTCTTCTTTAGCCTAATTCATCAAGGTTCATATTTACAGTGCTTATAAAAGCATTTTCTTTTATCATACCTAGATAAAAACAAATCAATCTTTAACTTTGTAATTCAAATATTCGTTATTTTTTAAATCGAACCAATAATTACTTATCTAATATGATGACTTTATTTTCGTAAAAACTAAAACAAGGAAATTTGTATCTATTTGATCTTGAATATTAATGAGCATAAGAAAGATTGTTTATGCATGAACAACGACTGGAAAATATGTTTGTCTATGCAAAAAATAATTTTATGCTTTATGCATCGTATTAGCTAAAAACTTATTCAGACGTGAATTGAAGCAAATCAAGTTCATAACAGATTTAAATACAACCACAAAGTCAACTCAATTAGAAAACAGAGTTATATAAAAGATGATCGATCAACAATAGGATTATAATAATGAAATTTAGTGAGCAGAAAAACTGAACGAAATGAATTTCAATTGAGCAGTTTTTTCTCCTTTGAATCATCTAGGGTCTTGTTGGTATTTTTTTACTTTTCAATGAAGAACTTCTTTGAAGTTAAGCACTCATATCCGGTTGCAACTAAAGATGAATAAGAAGAGATAAAAAGAAAAAAATATATTTAATTTTATACGAGTTGTTCAATATACACCCTTAGGAATCATCATCATAATGATACGTCTTTTTCGACAATAAGAATTCCACAAGAAGCGCCATCTATTGAGAAAGAAAAAATAATTTTCTTTATTTCTGTCTCACCGGTTGCTAAGCAATGACGCTGCCTCGCACAATATGAAATGTTCGCCGTCCGATGCTCGTTCTGTTCGTTCGA
Source organism: Rotaria socialis (assembly GCA_905331475.1). Lineage (NCBI taxonomy): Eukaryota > Metazoa > Rotifera > Eurotatoria > Philodinida > Philodinidae > Rotaria > Rotaria socialis. Next base: position 25,292 of record CAJNYU010004477.1, on the reverse strand, counting down.
GTGACTAATAGATACGAGCGTTCTATCCTCTCTATGCCTTGCGCTACTTGCTCGCTACAACAGCCGATTTATGCGTCCGAGCGAGAGAGGCAGAGAGAAGAGAGAAAGAGAAGCAAATAAATACTTTAGTCTATCTTTTGCTCACATACAAACATCCTTGCCCTATGCCTACGCCTTCTCTGTCTGACGCATTCTCAGAACGGGCATGCATCGAACTTTCTCAATTGTACAATGTATTTTTTCCTGCTCTTTCTCTCTCTTTCATTCTCTCCCCCTTTCTCATCTGACAAAATTTTCGCATATATATAACCGATTTATTTCCAGTTGTCCTATTTTACAGATCTATTTGTCTCGGTTCATTAGTAAACTTTCTTTCTTATCAAGCCAAAGCAATTAATAATTATGGCCACCAAGGATGAAGAAGTACAACGTGCCAAGTTGGCTGAACAAGCCGAACGGTATGATATTATTGTTGATTTGAATGAGTGTTTTTATTTTAATCAAAAATCAAATATTTAGATATGATGACATGGCTAATGCTATGAAAAAGGTTACTGAATCAAACAATGAATTGACAAATGAAGAACGTAATTTACTTTCGGTTGCATATAAGAATGTTGTTGGTGCACGTCGTTCATCATGGCGTGTTATTTCAAGTATTGAACAAAAAACTGAAGGTTCAGAACGAAAACAACAAATGTCGAAGGAATATCGTGAAAAAATTGAAAAGGAATTGAAAGATATTTGCCAAGAAGTTTTGGTAAATATCAATAAATATATCAAGTTTCTGGGTTTTTTTATTCATTTATTCTATTTGATATTTCTAGACTTTACTTGACAAATTTCTCATTCCAAAAGCAACAACAGCTGAATCGAAAGTATTCTATTTAAAAATGAAAGGCGATTATTATCGATATTTAGCTGAAGTTGCAATAGGCGACGAACGTCAAAGTATGTTTCTGCAAAAATATAATAGAAAAAACTAACCAAGAAAATTATTTCCTACTATCTGCTTTTGTAGAAGTTATCGATGAATCACAACGTGCATATAATGATGCTTTCGATATTGCTAAAGGTCAAATGCAACCAACACATCCAATTCGTCTTGGTCTTGCTTTGAACTTTTCCGTATTCTACTATGAAATTCTCAATGCACCTGATCGCGCTTGCCATTTGGCTAAACAAGCTTTCGATGATGCTATTGCTGAACTCGATACGCTCAACGAAGACTCATACAAGGGTTAGTCATTTAAATAGATAATGAGAGAGAAGAAGAAAATCATTTAATTTAATCTATTTAATAGATAGTACACTTATCATGCAATTACTCCGAGATAATCTTACAGTAAGAATATTGCACTATTTATTTGTTGATGAAAATAAATTTTCATTTAATTTAGTTATGGACAAGCGATGCTCCTGATCCAGATGATCCAACTCCAGCTGATGAACACCAGTAATTGTTTCGTAATATTTTCTCTTTTTTGTCTGTGTACAACACACATACACACAACCGGTCATCATGCCAAATTGACAAAGAACTTTAAATAAAAACAAGAAAAGACTTCTTCTTTTTCTCTATTAACATTACTATCAACTTATGCTCTTTTTTTCTCTCTTTATATTTTTATTTGTTTGTCAATGTCAAACTTTCTTTTTTTCTTCTTTTGTGTGTGTGTGTGTGTGTGTGTGTTGGTTGTAATCAGTTTTTTCTCATTAGCTGTTTGTTCATTTTCTTCTTCAACTGTTCGTCTGATTCTTTTGTCTATTTGTATGTCGTCGGCATCGTATGTCTCATGTAGAAAACAAAAAGCGGGAAAAAACCTGCATACATTACAAAAGAAAGAAAACGAACGTGTTACATATACACACATACAATAAAATAATTTCGTAAAAATATTTCAAAGAGTTCTATATTCCAATAGATAATGTTTAGGAAATCATCAAGTACATCTATGAATAGCTTTTTGATTAGTTTAGAAACTACAAACAAAAGACATACATATTATGTCATTCTCTTCAATTATCCAATATTTCGCAGATAAATTATGTTGTAATTGAAATTAGAATCATACTCTCGCTAATTTTTTCTCTATGTATAGACTAATTGATAATTGCACTTGATTTTATCTGTATTTCAATTAGTGCATAGGCATCTACTAAATGCCTAATTTAGTATAAACTGTTTTGTTTTCGTACAAATATTCGAATTATGTCAAATCGAAATTGTTTTACCTGGATAAATAATAAGTCTCATTTATTTCGAATAATTAATATTTTATTCAATAACATTCCTAATGGGAATATCGAAAAAATATTTCAGCAAAAAAAAACAGAAAGAAAAAATCATCATCGTTTTTGTCGTTTGGAGACTTTGCACGTCTTTCGTTGATCTCGCGAGATTCGAAACGTGACAAATTTCCACACGACAAGAAAAGTTTTTTCTCAAACAGCTTGAAATATCGATTGCCTTTCTTTACGCGGTAGAAAACATATAATTTAAGTTAATGATGTTGACTTGTTGATAGATAAGCAAGTGAATTTTTTTCCTTGCCAATTTAAGTCGTTAAAAATAATCAACGTACATTCCTAAGGCAGAAAATTTTCTTTTTCTTTTTTATTTGTTATCTTGCAAATATTCATTACACATCTACTAGAATTGAGTATGTCTTTTGTTCGATTGTGAAAAGGAAGTGATGTTTATGAATATCTGTCGATTGATAAAAGAAATAATTCATCGACCTCCGATTAATATTATACCTGAATTTTCTTTTCATCAAGTTCAGATAATTATATAAACTTTTCCGTCTACATTTGATGCTTATGAGATCAAGAAAATAAATATTGTAACTTTAAAATGAGAGATGCAATAAATACTTGAATGCGTAAGTGTTATTCATAGAGTATGAATAATTAGAAATGTTTATCGATAAAGAATAATATCGAAAACAAAAAAAGGTATTATTCTTTTATTACTTCTCATTGTCGATGATAAGACTCTAGATAGTTTGTTGTAAATGAAAGAGAATAGTTGTTGTATATAAAATGTAAAATTTGTTCTATTAAATGAAATTATAGTTTAGAGGCTTTTGTTCCTAGCACTTAGTTTAACACATGTCAGCGTCAAAGTTAAGAGTACGTTCATTGTCGGATCCGGCAGACTCTATAAATTCGTACTTAAATTACGATTTATTTTTAGCTAGATGAAAGATTCAGGTTCTTATTGATGAATTCTGATCGGCTGATAGTATTTCAGTTAATACGATTATAACATTGACATTCATCTAGGAACGAAATCAACCATAGTCGTATGAGGAATTTCCTATGATTATTTTCATTATTGAAATCATTATGACACAAAAGATCAGCTCATATTTTTCACTTCGATAGACAAGTTCCGCAATGAACAATATTTTTCATTCAAATAATAAGGAAATTTCTTTTTTTTTTGTTTTTGAATAATACATGGCTTATATTTGTCACATAATCGTAACTAAAATTAGATGAGAAAAAAAAATGAGAAACTCACATGCAATAAATTTGTCATTGTTTAGAATGAATTCACCGAACTAAGATATTTCTTGGCGAATACATTTAAATAAAGATAATTTATTTCGTAAGTGTTCCTTCGTTTCTCACCTAATTTCATTTACAAATATTAATCATAGGTTGTTTAAAAGAGGGGAAAATTTCTAAGCATCTTATGCAAAAAAAGAATAATATTCATTATGAAATATGTTTATTCAAGAGAAATATAGATTGATATTTTATACTATAACGTTTTCATCGATGTAATTCGATATGTGGTACTACTTATTGAAAACCCTTTGAAAAAAGAAAATTTCTAAGTATTAGAAGACGGAGATATCCTTCGTTAATTATATCGATACAGGCATTTGTAAATATGAGATGAAAAAGACTTTTTTTTTACAGAAGTATGAATTGTAATAAAAAAAATCAATGCTAATACCCATGTTCTCCATTGTTTTCTATGTGACAGTAGCAATAATAGATAGGATATTTCATTGACTGCTGTTTTACACAGCATGAAATAAGCTTGAGAACTTTTTGATAAATTTCCGAGTAACCTTCCATGAAGTCAGTACTATGACTTTTGAAAAATTCCGCTGCTTCTCATTCATCTTCGGAGATACTACTTCATTGAATATCAATTAGTCTAGCACAAATCTTTATGACGCAAGTCGAAATTCTATTATTACTTCAACAGCTGAAGTTAGGAGATGTTACAACGTTTTGATGATAGTTACATGAAAATGTCCTATCTTCTGCATATACTAAATCATTATTTGTACCATAGAATCGAAGCTTTGCGATTGGTTTTATTTTGTACATATCAAGAGCAAGAAGAAAAAAACAAATGTTTATCTAAGTCCAAGTTTAACTTTATCTTTGATTTTCTTTCGAACAACATCAATATTTCGTTCTTGCCATGTACTTTTACGTAATTTGACTGGCCGATTACCAACATATTTACCTATTCAAAAAGACATGAAATAGCTCAATAATAATAATATATTTAAAAAAAGAAGAGATTTACCATTCATTTCACGCATAGCTCGAATATAATCTTGTGAATCTTTAAATGAAATAAAACCATATCCACGCGTTTTTCCAGATCGTTTGTCTCGAACAACTTTGGCTTTTTGAAATGATGGATATTTGTTAAAAGCTCGTGTCAATATATCATCATTGACTTCATTACCAAGATCACCACAAAACAAACGAAAATCATCTAAATATATATTTATTCAATTTTTGATTCCGAAGAGAAAAAAAAAGTAAGGCTATTACCTGCATCCCATTCACAAAGTGTTTCATCTTCCCAAGTTGTACCACCAGCCATACGGACATGACGAGGCTTTTTCGGTGGTTTGGCTTTACTTTTCTTCTTTGATGTTGTACTACCCTCAGCGTCTTGATCTAAGAAAAATCAGAGACATAGCAGTTTTCATAGAAAAAGAGTCATGTCTTTTTTACCATTTGTTTCCATGGCTTGTGCAGCATATGCTTTACTAACTGGATGAGGATTTGGTTCAGATTTTGTGACTGATAGTTGTTTATCGATTTTTGAGGTAGATGGTTTATTCTCTACGATTGGTATTTGCACAGGACGTTGTGCAGTTGGAACCAACGATTCAGGTGGTTGACTTGGCTTTTCATTACTTGTTTGATTTTTATAAAGCAATGGTTGAGCTGAAAGTATAGATTGTTGTTGAGTAGGCATGGGACCTTGCAGTTGGGGTGGTGGTGGTGGCGATGGAATTCGTTGAGACATTGACGGAGGCATTTGTGCTGACCTCATTGATGATGAAGGAAAAGGTACAGATTGTTGTGGCACACGATGACGAAGTTGATGAGGTACGAAGGCAGGTCGAGGTGGTAAACGAGTTGGCGGAGCAGCAGAACTATTATTACTATTCAGTAACTGAGCCATAACACCCGGTGGTGGTGGTGGAAGAGGAGGTAAACCTGGCATCATTGGTGGAAACATTCCAGGTGGTGGAGGACCAGATGGCATCATGGGCATTCTTAGTGGTGCATTGGACGTGTTAACATTTGAGATTTCGTTCTCGAAACTAGAATATGAAAAAGAACTAGTATTGAAATTTCGAATGATTTTTTTGTAATTACTTACCGAGACATCTCAGCATCGAAATTACTCAACGCCATTTTGACAGCTCTATACGAAATCGAAACTATTTATGACTAAATAATAAAAAAAAAAGCGAAAGTTGAATATGAATTGCTTAACAAATTCAGTTAGAAAAATGCACGTATTTCATTGTTTCCCATCTTTTTTTTTCTTGTTTTATGCAAATCATTCATTGATTGGATAGTTTTATGTTCTATGAGAGGGATACTGCCGCATATGGCGACACTAGAGGGGCGCTAGTAAGACCTGTTAAAATGTTTTTATACATCAATGATAATGGTATAGAGCGACCTCTGTGCAATATTTTATGCAGGTATATTCCAATAGATAAAAATCAAAATCATCGGAACTTGTTTTCTGAAAGTCAATTTGTTAATCAAGTTCTGTGAAAACCGGTAAACTATTGTCTTGTCACCATGATTTATGCTATCTCTCAGGAACGGAGAAATCAGCTACAATATTAACACCTATGCTAAACTCTAAATATGATCGGATCTCTTTCTATGAACTGTTGTCTAACTCGAAATATTCTATCTCCAAATTGTCTTGGCAGTTCAAAACTCTAGAGAGATGGAACTGTTTCAGGTATTCATTCAATCAATATCGTTTCCGGTGCAGAAGTCAATCGATGCTTAGCAAGATATTCAAAAACAAACGAACAAAAATATAGTGCCAATGCATTTCAACTGCAATTGATCCATCTTTTGTTTACATTAATGCACCGATAGATTGTTGAAACATGAAAGTATACATAGACTTTGTATTTGAAATGTTTTTTTCCTATTCTTTAAAATCATTTTGTTTTCGTATGAATATGATGTGATTATTGCATATTTAGTTCAAGTTTTGTTGTTGTTTTAGACATAAAATCAGTGTTAATCAATAATTTTAAGATTGATATTGATTTGTTAAAACATCATCATCGGTTCATGTTTTTGTTTGATATGTTAAAATCGGTTCAAATTTCTTTTCTTACATTTCAAAAGATTAAGTCATCAAATGTGAAATAAGTATTGCATTTTGAAAATGAACCCCTTTACGAATATTACACTGCTTGCCCATTCATTATCTTCTGTGATTATAATCATAAAAGATTATGAATTGGAAAGCAAAAGAAGTATTGATGACCCAATAACGATCTAATTGTGAACAGTAATGACGCATAACTGGTTTTCGAAAAGAACTCATCTAGCTGCCATAAAAACAATAGATACTCGTTTTTTGTTATTGAAGATTGATTCAAGTCTTCGCAATATTGATCTTAGCGTAAGTTTTTTCGGGTTGCTCTCTTTCTACAAAAATAATCTTTTGACCTTAACAAATACTGAGTCTTTTTGTGAAGAGCGATTTCTAGTTCTTTTTCCAGCCATATATAGAATAGCTCTGAAAAAAGCAGAAAAATGAATTCATTCAAAACGCTAGTGTTTATTGAGCATATACAAGAACAAGCAACAGAAACGATAATACATATAAATGAGTCAACATTGGAATCAATAACTTTGACTAGAGAAACTCATGTTCGACATGAACAACAAAAACGTTAATATTTTCTTTTCTTTGAAAATTTGTGAATATTCCTAAATATCGAATAGTTCCACTTGTGGCAACATACTCTTCATGTAACTCTTTCTGTGCTACTTGAAGTGTTGATTCATTCTATTGAATGTCACCATCAGGCATTATCTAAGAAGATTTTTCAAGAGATGTTATTAAAAGAAAATCTTTTAATAATAGAAAAAAACATTTTTTGTATTTCAAATTTTTCAACTAAAAGAAAACACATTTTGAATCTATTAATGATATTAAATTAATCATTTTCTCGAACTCGACGATCATCTTTCAGAATATAAAACACCAATTCAGTAACATTCATAAATATTTCGATTATAATGCATTCTGACTATTTAGTATTCTTTATCGACTCAGTAATTTCAATGCTTCACTTGACATTAGTAGACACACATTCAATTAAATGAATAGTTGTTTCAATTTTTTATCAAGCACAAATCCAAACTCATATCTATTCCCACAATGGCTAAGAACTAGTATATACCTATTTTTTTTCCTAACAAATTGATGAAGTATTCTTGAGTGATTCTCAGCCATAATATTCCGGTAAGTTTTTTCAAGTAGCTTAGACGCTAATACAAATATAGATAGTAATTGAAACAGAAATATTCTCTTTTGAGACATGCGTTTCAAAAAAGAATAGAACTGATTATTACAATTTTTAAAAATAAAAAAAAATGTCTTTTTCCGTTTGTAGAATTCACATAATGAAATTCTTTTTGAATCATGCAGTAGAATTCAGGAAATGACTATCCTAAATGGCAGGTCTTGGAACTGTCTACAATGCTTTTATTATCAAACGAAATAAATCAATTTTAGTTTGGACGCAAAAAATGTGAATCTTGTTTTGATTACAAAATGATTTTGTTTCTTAAAAATCACTTGCATTGTAATCTCTTAAAAAAATAAATCATTGTATACTTCCTATGTCGACTATCGCATGTAAATCAATTAGAGATTTATCTTAAAATTATTTGAATAGTTGAAAAATAACGACATAAGAAAATACTTCGATTAATTTGTTAATTACATTGATTTTGGTCTTGGTATAGACCAAAAAAAGGTGTTGTTATGAATGGTGGATTTCTTTACAATCAGCCCCATCATCTAGGAGAAAAAGTTATAAACAAACGAAAAGAACTGTCTATTTCAGACAGATGATGTTAATATTTATAATTTCATTTCACGATAATATAACTTTCTTTTTGAATTCTATACTACGTGGATAGCAAGAACATTTCATTCAATGTTTCCCAATTACAGTGATGGCAGATTTTTTTGTAGAAAACAAAAAAAATTAAAAAAAATAAAACATCATGCAATCAACAAATAATTTGACATCAACCATTCAGCATTCTGCTAGAATCGATCTATCTTGTGTATGCTTAAGCTCCATCGCCCTAGATAATACATGCTTCGCTTCTTCTTCCCTTTTCTTTTGATAGCACAGCGCAGTGCCCGCTAGAGTCATGAGAAATCCATCATCCTATCATATTCATTGTAGCGCAAGCGTATTTACGTCTTCATTCTCTTTCTCTCTGTTCTATGGCAGCTGCCACTGCCACTACCATTATTGCTTGCTCGAAAAGCAGTTTGACTACGGCGGCAGAATCAAGCGACGTATATGCAAGCATACATTATTGACGGCCTCAACGCTCTCTTTCTGTGCGTCGTCTACGTGCACACACATACACAATTATATACACAGCCATTCAAAACACAACATCTAATCTATCGTGTGTGTATGTGCGCAGAAAGAGAAAAAGAAAACTGTAGATACGAGCAAGCAAGCCCACACACACACATACACACATACAAGCTACTTGAAACAGCGGTGCACAAACGTTCGCCCGTCGACGAAAAGAGCAAGCGAACAAAGAAAGAAAGAAAGAAAGAAAAAGAAAGACGTTAGAACGACCAGCCTATTGCTTGCTTGCTTGCTTGCTTGCTGTCTATGCAATAAAGTGAAGAGGAAGAGAAAGGAAAGAAGAAACATAGCTGTGTATTGCTACAGCAGTTCATGGGCAGCGAGAGAGAGAATAAGAGAGTAAAAGCAAGCACAGCAAAAGCGCTTGCTTCACTCGCAATAAAGCACATACATACATACATACACGTCTCTTTACTTTTACATTGAAACTAGCGACTCGCTAGCTGCTTTTATTTCGACTTCTGTCGCCCTCTTCCACACCCGCCAAAGCTAAGTAAGTATAGTTTTTCCTTGTTCTTCTCTTAGTTGTCAATTTTATACATATATATATATACATACACATATGTTTGTCATAGTTCAAACAAATAAAATGAAAAGTCTTCTTTTATTCTAGATTTAAAATAAAATCATAAAGAGAAATTAACTAAAAATGCGTCGTACACAAAAGCAAAAGGATCCTAATGCACCAAAACGTCCATTATCGGCATTTTTCATTTTTTCCCAAGATGAACGACCAAAAATAAAATTAGTAAATGCATCACTATCGGTAGCTGATGTTGCTAAACTTATTGGAGAAAAATGGCGTTCAGCACCAGATGATTTAAAACGTCGTTATGAAAAAGCAGCAAAAGAAGCTAAAGAACGTTATGAAATTGAATTGCAGGCATACAAACAAACACGTATGAATAGAAATATCAATTGATAATCATATCTTAGACAAATTTTATTTTATTATTTTTCAGCTGCGTATGCACTATCAACACAACAACAAGCAAAAGCTCGAGCCTAAACAAGATACAACCAATCTTGATTTTCGAGAATGAACACTCATTTATTCACATACATATACCTTTTGTTTTCTTCATTGTATTAACTTTCGTTTTGTTTTCCTCATTCGATATGCAGCATTCTATCTTTATATCTTGATGTCTTGCTCTTGTATTTGTGTTTCTATCTATCAGATAAAAGATTTTGACTGTTGTTGTTGTACAGAAAACAACAAAAAAAAAAACTTAACTCATATTAATTCTTTTCCGGACGAAAAAAGATACTTATTCTTATATAATTATTCTCTTGTTCACATGTTCAATTTTTCGTCTGGCATGTATCTTCGTTTACTTCTGAGGCAAATAGATTTGTGTGCGTGTATATGTACGTTTTATTTTTTGCTTTGAAAAACAATAAAATATGTGTGTCTGTTCGATAGAGTGGCATAAACTGAAAAAATATAATAGCTCGTCTATTGAATATTACAGAAAAGCAAGCTTGTAGAGAAAAAATTCCATATTGGTACATAGACGACTTTCTGTGACGTGTTTAAGTGAAGTCACACGTTTGTCACTTGGTAACGCATGAACATTGACATTTCTAGAAATTGCCAATTTTCTAACAAGGTTATCATTAACTCCATGGTGAGTTGGATGAAAATATAATTCCTATATCACAGAGAAAAATGTTTTTTAAACTTTTACTACAACAGCATACTTAATTCTGCTTTTTCTGGCGTAGTACACCTCGTATGAGACAGTTATTTTGCTCGCTAATCTGCTAATGAATCAAAATTAGATACTACTTTTTCATCGTGAATACGTTTCATTCGACTTGCATTCAATCCCTCGCGATAGAAATCGGAGTCTATCTTTTTAAAGTTTTGAAACTATAAATAGTAGCTACCTACGAACTAGTGAATTTATATTCATATTACGTGTTAGGCGTTGAAATGATTGAGCAATTCTTGCATATGTTCTTATTTCCGACCAAAATAAAAATTACCCAACAAGTCTGTTTAAGCCGATGAGATATGGCACTAGTTTGTCCTGTTCAGCTCATGTAAGTGACCCAACTAGTGCATTATGTTCAGTACCACATATTGGACAAATGATTTTTATCATTTCGAACTTCTCTTTCGTCTAACAATCTAAACTATATGCATGTCGACAAATCAATTCCACTGGACTATTTTGTTTTTATTTTTGCACTAATAACATTGTACTAAAGAATTCAATTAATTATATACTTCTATTAATAATAGACAACTTGTACAATAAATATGTATTTAGAACGTATAAACTCAGATATGTAATATTTTGTTTGTTTTTCACAAATAGAGGGAATCGAGTGGAATTTCAGGATTGAAATCGATGGCTAAATGTGATGTACATAAGTATATCTATTAAATTGAATACAATTTTATGTGCTACTACCATTTCAAATACGATTTGATCAAATGCTCTCAATCTGAATTCAGTTCGTTACACGTGAACTTGACAGACTTTCTTGACTTGTAATACTTTTGAGGCTTTTATTTACTATGCATAAAAGATCTATGATATTTTAGCAGTTCATTTTTATATCAGAAGTTGTATCTAAATGTTTTTCATCGTGACAACAATGAAAAACAAACTATAATTGAAGGTCAGATCAATTGTGATAGCCGCGAATATATGGACGAACGACTTTTTTCATTCACATACAACATATCTGACAGGTACGCAATCTTTTCTACATATTATACAACACTGCATTGGCGATTGTTGAAAAAAATCTCGTTCCATTCATTTGTATAAAGTTTTCCGAAACCTATTTAAAATGATTAGGATACAATTAGCAACTGGTCGACATTGTTGTAATTTGAAGAAAGAAGAAAACAATTTGATGTTAGTATTTTATTTAAAAAATTCTTGAATATTTATCAAACAATAATGGACGAATTTCATTCAAGCTGTGTCCTTAGTATTGTGAGTATTCATAAATATATTCTTATGAAAATAAAAAACAAAAGAAGAATAGATGGAGTGAAGCGAACACTGGAATTGCAATAATCATTACCACAGCAATTCAATTGAACATCAGTTGCAGCTGTTGCAGGAGGACAATTGAATGCTGAACCTTTTGTTATAAAACGACTACCATCACTTAATTTGACGATTGTGGTCTAGAAGACAAGAGCGAGAAAAGCCATGTTTTATTATCAAGATTTCAACAAGGACCAACTTACAAGGCATTTCGCCTCAAAATTTGTATTAGTAGATAGCGTCACATATGGATAAGTTGTACTAAATGGTAGCGGACAATCGGTACATTGATAGCATATGATTGATTGAACTGTTTGAATATCTGTCAATGAAAGGCATTGTTTTAAATTTTGTTTTCATCAGACCAACAATTAACTCGAGATGATTCATAATAATGAGTAGATCACTTATTGATTTCATTCAGATGAAAGTACTAACTAATTAGGATTACGGAGCGATGACTAATACTTTGAAATTGAGAGTCACTAAGGGTTTCTTTTGATATCTAACTGGACCGAAAATTATCATACGTGTAAATGAACATGTAGTATGAATAATCGTTCGATTTACGGATATAGGTTCTTAAGACTTATTATTAGGAAAAATAAAAAAAGATGGCTCACTTTGAAGGACAAATACTGCGAATAATACAAATCGAATTGACAGCATCATTTCTTGTATTGAATAACTTGAATGTTTTCACTTTACTTTGATAGTTTATGAATGATATATTCAAGGCGAATAAATATTTTCCTTGTTTTAAAGAGGCGGAAACAAAGAATCTTTTCTTTTTTATTTTCAAACATTCTTCTGTCTCTCTCTCTCTTTCGCTCTTCTTTTCGGTGATAAATTATGCCTCCACAACAGTCAATAGGACTACATTACTTATTTTTGTTATTCGCAATATATTTCATTTGTAATAATGTTGATGAAAGGAAGTCTTACACTTATCTTCGCTATCATTCTATTAAATTGTAAGTCGAAATATTTAAGATAAATAATATTTTTTATGAGCCATATTATTAAGGTGTGAAAAATGAATGCCTAACAATTCAATGCTATTCATGTTCGGATTGTGGTAATTCAACTTTGAGTAAGTTGGCTACTATTACAACTTCTAACGATGACCATCAATGCATAGTAAGCATTTTATATTTTTCATAAAAGCTTAATATCATTGTAATCTATTTAGAAAACAATGATAACAACTGGAGAAAATCCCAAGAGTCAACAACTAATTAATCGAGGTGCTTCAACACAATGTCGAACTTTTAGAAGTGGACAGGTTTCAATTTTTTGTTGTCACTCTGATTTGTGTAATGCCTAAAAACGGTTTACTTTATTTATTGAATTTTATTTCAAAATAAAATCGATCATTTAATCTCGATGCATCCATGAAAACGAACCTTTTTCACGGCGCCAGTGAAGTTCTTCACGAAAACCTGCTTTGGGTAATTTTTCTACGCGAGTAATAAGAAGAAAGCATTTAGTCTCTGGCCCGACCTAATATGAAATTATTTATCAGATGTTAAATATTATGATTCGAATTTAGTTCAGATTCTTAACGGATTTAGATCTTTCGAATAATGATGAAATATTGAAAAATATAATCGTTTATAATCTGTTGGTATTGGTTTGCCTTTATTTAAAGATTCAAGTTCTTTCTTTTTTGTTTCGCTTCTTGTTTTTATTTTACACGTCGTCTCAACAGATTCAATTGTAGTTACGTAGATCGGCATCTCGTCGGGTCCATTAAGAGCACACGGTGAAGCATAACAAATAGAGAATTACTCAGCTGTACTCAATGAAAACAAATGAATAAAAAGATACACAATCTTCTAGTTTTTATGAGTCATGCGATTCAATAATGATATTTATCAAATATTTATTTAACGATCTGTATATATCAATAGTCAATGAAAACTGTCAGCAAATAAAATTCTTACGAAACATTTTTTTTTGTCATCGATGAAGATTCGTCTATTGATTCGCCATCAATATTAAAACTGCGACTGTGAATACAGAGAAATGTGAGGGGTGCTGTGCTCCTGATTGAAACATATCTAAATTGAAATTTCGCAAGGCTGTAGGTGCGTAGTGAAGAAGCGCGTCCTCGTTTTCTCTTTCTGTAAGAATCTCTCGGAACTTCCTATCGAAATGCTAAATTCATAGATAATGCTTCCAACAGCTGAAAGCAGTTGTGAAAAGTATTGTAGATTGTCTATAGCCGCCTCACACAGGAGTCGCGTGACAGATCAAATATTTTAGTTGGTAGAGAAATATGTACGCATATCAAAATTCATTCTTTATAAATGAAATAAATAATGATAAGAGCAAAAAAATTTGTCTTTTTAAAATGCTTTTCTAAAAATGTATCATGTTGACTGTCTAATAAAGATCTTGATGCAATTACAATTGATTGATCAAGATGTTGATACGTATAAAGTTGTACAATAATTCTATATCTTTTATTTAATTTTTTGAAAAAATCTTTTATTTGTTCACATAATGATAAACAATTTATCTTCAATTTAATATTATCATGATAATCATCATTTAAATATTCGTTTAATAATTTATTTATATAGTGAGAATATTCTTCGAAATATTCAAAAATATTTTCATAATTAAATTCGTCAAGTTTATTTCCTTAAATATTGATTTTAATAATGAATAAATACAAAAGAAAAGAAAATTAAACAAATATTACTATTGTATTTATCTGAATTTCTACGATTAATAAAATAATTTGAATTAACTTTTTTAATGAAATCATTTTGAATAAATGATTTTTGAGAATAATTAATTAAAGATTTATTTTCTTGTAATTTATTTTGAAATTTAAAACGATATTCATCGATTTGTTTTAATGATTGCTCAATTAAATAAGAAATATTTAAACTTATTCTTGAATGTGTTTTATTGATTCGATTGTTTGATTCAACATTATTGAACTTCTTGATTAATCCATATTCATTTTCATTTTCATTTTCATTTGATTCATTTATTGATGTAAAAATTTCAGTTTTTCCTCAAACAAATTTTTATTATTAGTAAATAAAAACGAACGAATGTAAATCATATAAAAAATAAATAAAAATTGATTGATACCTTTTTCTTCATCAATATTTTGTTGATATGGTTTATTAAATGCTTTTTTAGGTTTAATTTGAATAAATAATGAATTAGTTTGATTTGATCGAGAATTCATTGAAGAAGTTTTCTCGTTCAATAATAATAAATAAAAGGCGCAATGAAAATCTTTTTATATTAAATCAAGATGAATTTTTTCTTTAAAACCAATTCGTTTTTCTTTTTCATCTGCAATTTTTTCAGCTGTTTTGGCTAAGTCTAAACTTTTTCTCATAAGTTCTTCAATAAATGTTGGTGTCGAAGAAATTTTCATTGATTTTCGATCATTATTTAAATCTTTAAATGAATCTAGTATTTCAGAATCATTTCTTTTAATTTGAGTACTTAATTCTTCATTGACTTTTTTATTATTAAAATTTTTCCAATAATTAAATGATTCTTTTCGATAACGATATAATAAATAAATTGTTATTATTAATATTATTGAACTAAGAAAAATACTGGAACCAATTAATATTCCTCGAACTAAATCAGCACGATTAATTGACATTAAATTTTAATTTGTTGAAAAAAATGAATTAGATATAACAGAGATTACTATGAGAGAGACAAACATACAATAATAACTGATTAACATAGTTTTCTCGCGCTGGATTTATTTATTTGAATTTCGATTAATAAAAATATATCCTAATACGTACACAATTAAGAAAAATTTGTTAGCGCAGCCCCTTTGGGGCAAAAATGTGAAACTCACATATATCCCTTCGGCTTACTAAAAGAATTCAAAATAGTTCATCTGAAAAATTCACCCTGATTTCCAAAAACCTATAATTAGATCATTACCTATTTGCTTATGTCTGTAATGGGGGGGGGGAGCCGCAAAAATCTTACTTTTAAACTTACACTCACCATTTTCTTTGAAAATATATGTGAGTTCCACAAAACATAGAGCTCATAGAGGAAGCGCTATCTTTTATGTTTTGACTACACAAACACTACGCACTTCTTCTATGTTGCAAAGACGACAGCAACTCATGGTACGAGTACTACTTATATATGACATTGGATATGTTGGTGAAACAATTGTTGAATCATTATTATTATTATTTTCAATTAATTGTTGTTGTTCATCTGATGATATTATTGTATTTATATTAATTGGTTCACTTATTGATAAAATAAAATTTGTTACTGAATCAAAAAACGAAGAAATATAACAGTTGATACAGCCTAATTTAGAAAATATTTTTATTTAAAAAGAAAAGAAAAGAAAAATACTTGTAAAGGATATTGAGGAGAACATTGTTGCACAACTTGATATAAACATGAACATAATATTCTTAATTGTAAAGGAAATTGTAATGGTGAATCAATAATAGGTTGAAAACGTCCTGTGTTAATAAACATAAAGTTTTTCTATTATCATCTGATTGTTCATGTTGTGCAATACGTGATGGGTCAACTTCATATGAACATAAATTCGCAATATACATTATTTTTGTTGGTAAACCAATACCACGTAAGATTGTTTGATAACAATCAGCCATTTCAACTTCTTTTTGCAAACATATTTGATATTAATTGATGTAATGAATGTTTAGCATCAAATATTGTTATAAATACAAGAACTAATTCATCCTTTGAATTAAAAAAAGTTTCGTTTTTTGAGATGAGATTATTGAAAAACAACTTATGAAACAAAAGAAAACATCGTTTTTTTTCTCGAATGGTGAAAACTCCGAAAGCCTATATCTTGTTCCTATCAAAATTTATTCGGATAACTTGAAAATTATGCATGCACCAGTACCAGTTCCACTGGGTGATCCCGAAAGATTGGTACCAATCGATTTGCAGTACCGAGACTGTTCATTCTGGCAAGAACTCAGTCCATTTGGATTCCTACCCCGTGCCACTGGGTATCCTCCAGTCGTGAACTGGCACTGGTGCATCCCTACGTGAAATATAGTAAATGAAAACAAAAAAATGATCAGCAAGAACAGTTTCAGCTAATGTATCAAATTCAGTTCCTGGTTGAAGAATTTTTGTTAAAACTTCCATAAAAGCTGCACGAGTTTGTGGATCACGATGATAACCAAGTGCTAAGAAAAATAAAAAATCTCATTCTCATATAAAAAAAGAAAATCTGATTGCCTTACCAGTACTTCTCATAAGACCACTTTCAATATTAGCTGTAAGTAAATTTGACATAGCAATTGTTGTAATTGATTAATAAATTGTGTTTGATTATTTATATTTGTTGTTGTTCGTTCATTATTTGTTTGATGATGATAATCCGATAAAGAATTTTGATCATCATTTAAATCATTACTACAATCATTTAATAAATTCATAAATAAAGTAAAATATTTAAGAAATAATTGTGATTTAGCTTCCATTGATACTTGATCGAATTCACGTGTTAAATGTTGATATTGATCAACAACTAATTGTGATGTTGTTACATGGAATTCACAACAGCTGAAAGCAGTGTTTGAAGCCTAAACACATTCTATCTCAATCAATCGAGTCCGATTTGGTGCTTATGATCACAGTTTTTCGAGCTGTATCTCCGGTAAAAAATTGATAAAAAACGGTTGAAGTTGTCTGGAGTTTCACACGTCCAGGGACTTATGGTCAGTAGTGTATTTATAACGAAGAAAATATGAGAATGTTATATTTTCCTAATTTGATACTGGCACTTTTGCCTTTTGAAACCGTAAGACGAAGAAGATTTGTTCAGATTGAGCAGTGTATAGCATGGCATATAATTATACAAAGATTTTTGGAAGTTTGCATTCGAATCAGAAGGTTGAGACATATTAGATATTCTCAGTTAAAGGTTTCTCTAATAATCGCCCTAGTAAATTTTTCTTTGAGAAAAGGGCCAACGAATCCATAGGATGAACGGTGCCTTGTTTCATATCGATGAAAATTTGTTTCTATATTTTTAGATAAAATATATTCAGCCTATAAAAAAAAACCTTTTGTCTAAATCTTATTATGTATTTTATATTTATATTATTGATGATAGAGAATTTATTATTAATATATGTCAAATAATAAATTCGATTAAATATAGAAATTAAAAAAAGGTCCGAGAGTTAAATTTCCTACGAAGATATTGAAAACGAATAAATAAATTCATAATAAGTAATAGGACATTTAGCAAGAGGTTGTATCAACAATCCTATTTATTCGAAAATGTTTTTCTCCATTTTTTTTCTAATAAAAGAAGATGAAAAATTATCCAACACTAATTCTAATAAATTCTAGAACACATTCTTGACAATATCATTTCGTTTTTTCGTCGAATAGTCTCATCATAAAAATTCGACTTTTATATATAATCATCAAGCCTATTTGTTATTAACAAATTCTTTCGTATAAAACCAAGCTTTCCTATAAACAACAACAGCCGGAAGAATGTTTATTAGAATCACTTAACGATAAGTTTCATAAGAGCTTATATATATATTCTTAGAAAAATAGATATAGATACACAAATAAACATGAAAGCTTTATTGGTTCAGTTGAATGATTTACCTGATGAAATTCTTATATATATATATTTAAAAAATTGTACAATGATGAAGTGCTTTATTCTTTAATGGGTGTTAATAAAAGAATCAGTAAAATTGTACAAGACACAATTTTTACTCGTGATTTATATTTACGAGAATATTCTCCAGTCGACGATTCTACCTTCCCATTATCAAATCCAATACTTGATCGATTTTGTTCAAAAATTTTACCTGAAATTGGACATAAAATTGAAACTCTTTATCTTAAAGGAACATGGACAGAACGTGTTTTTCATGCTACAAATTGCCCTAATTTAATCAACCTTGGTTTATGTGATATTCAATTCGAACAACTAACTATGTTTCTGTTTTGTGGTAAGAAATTTTCTTTGATTGATTTCCAATGTATACATAAAAGAAATAGGTATTCATAATTAAACATTTTATACTAATAGTAAATCATTTTTCATTTCACTTTTGTTTACATAAATAAAAAATTCTATTTATATGTAGGAACGCCATTACTCAAAAAAGAATTTAATCGTTCATTTGTATAACAAAAAAAAAGATATTAATAATATATTCGACTGAAATTTTTCGAGACTAATGAAGACAATTTAGAGCGTCTAGAAGAAAATAATATAAACAAGTCAATGATTGAGATAGAACACTATTGATCACATAGAATGTAATGAGAGTATTTATTAACCGAATAAAAATAGATCAAAAAAATATTTTTATCAGTAACTTTAAAATTTTATTTAGATGAAAATCGTTTCCCGCATGTATACAAAAATAAAATTACATTACTTTTTATCAATTTTAAAAATGAAAACGAATGGATTGACATGGGAGTTTGCCATACAAGGATATTTGCACAAATTTTCACTATATTTACTAATTTATGATGTTTAAAATTCAACCCATCTTCATCTCATCTTAACACTTTATATTTATTTATGACGCCTGGAACTGATCTTTCTTCAACTAATTACATGTCACTGTGTCAGATATAGACGAATGTCTTTGTATACTTGATGGACGTTTTGGTCAACTTCGCATACTATATGTTATTTTTTATACAACTTGTTATATGAACATTGAGCATAAGATAGGTTACTTTTATTAATATTTTGTTTGTTTAAATGAACTTATATTTGTTTTCATTTTTAGGAAAAGCCATTACCAACCTTACGGATTTTTTCTTTGTGGTGCAAGGATAAGATATGTAATTTTGAGAAATCAGTTGTGCCACGTCTACGTCGAATGTTAAATTTAGAAGAACTTCATTTAAATATTATAGTTCGATGTTATGAAAAGTTGATTGATGGTGAGACATTGAAGAAAGATATTGTTATTTATATGCCACACTTATACAAGTTCACCTTTAATATTTGCTCAATCATATATCATCGTAATCAAACAAATTTTCCATTAAATGAACATATTCAGAAAACGTTTCAATATTTTCCTAATAATGAAATAATTACTTGTATTGATCATTTTCAAGAAAAAGCATATAGTCAATGTCATATTTATTCATATCCATATAAGTGGGAAGTTTACAATAATATAACAAATAATTTTCGTGGTGGATTATTTATGAGTGTTACTAAAGTATTATTATATGATGAACATTCATTTGAATATGAAGTTTTTCTTCGAATTTCGAAATCATTTCCATTTATGAGAGAACTAACAATAAACAATCGAAAAGCACAAAATAAAAAACAATTTATAAAATCAAACAATGATGATCAAATACTACCAATTATTGAATATCCCAATCTTCAACGACTGGATGTTTCTGATACTCATGATGATTATGTTGAACTATTTTTATTTGATACGAAAATATTTTTGCCAAATGATCTTCATATTTGTACCCATTATCAATCATTGAAAACAGTGACATACTATTTTACAAGATATACAACAGGAAGTAATTGTGTTAAACTTGCTGCTCTATATGTTGATGAGATGGATCGAATCAATGAACATATCAAAAACTATTTTCCTGATATATGTATACGTGAGGCTATTGATTTTGAATTATTTAAATAAAATATATCGAACAATGGATTTATTTATTTGAAATTAAATGATTGAAAAGAGACAAAAAAAGAACGAATAAAGATAAAAGTTTGAAACGAGAAATCAATAACAATATGTAGTATCACCCAAAAATTGATTGTAGAAGCGAGTGATGAGCTTGTATAGTATAGATCTTCACAATTGCTTAACTATTTGAACTTCACATACTTTATCAATTTATAGTTTATCTGTGATTGTGTTTTTTCAAATCAATTCTTTTGATTTGTCAATGAAAACTGTTCGTAGAACAGAAAAGGCTGACATCTTAGTGGATTTTCTTACTAATGTTTTGTATCAAAAATACTTGATTTTGTGTGCTAATTTCTATCTATTCTTGTGTTTAGCCAAAATAAATAACATCTATGAATAAAGATTATACACAAGACTAAAAAATATTGTCGAATCAATTCCTTCGGTCATCTTGTGTTGAGAACATAATCTATCTAACTCTGACAATAGAAGGTCCGTTTTAGTTGAAAAAGTTGTTTACAGTCATTTCTCAAATGATTGGCATACGCCGTTTCTATTGTAAGAATATTAGATTTAGTTTCTCGACAAAAAGACGATAAGGAGAACGATTTTTGTTTTATGATGTTTTAATATGAATGAGAACCAAATCGTATTCTAATATGTTAAATATATTTAAGATAATGTCATAATTGAGAATAGTTCATACATGCCAAGCAATTATTGTCAGTACAAAAGAGATAACAGTAGAATTTTGTTTTTAGATGAAAAATAATAGATATTGAATTTGATTAAAACACCACCCGATGATTCATTTGGTACAATAATAAGTTGTTTCTATCTTGTAAACATATTTTTAATTGTTCTGGTATTGGATATTCTTTATATTCTCCATCACCAAATGGAATATTAATTGTCATTTCAGATGATTTTGATGTTATAAATTTTGTATTAAGTGATAAATTTGATAAATAAATATGACAACCATCAGTTTTTTCAATTTGTATTGTTGGTACATTTTCCATTACTTGTGCTTTTATTTGACAACAATTAACAAATTCAACTAATGATACAACTGTTGTAAATTGTATGCCAACATTTGTGCATTGATCAAGTGTAATTGAATTAACTTTACCATGAACAGTTAATGTTGAATTTGAACATTTATATATAAAGCATTAAATATAAATCCTCGTGATGATTTACTATATGATAGATATAATATAAGAAAAAAATTGGCAATTGGTTTGACTTCAATGGTTTATTTGTTAGTAAAAAATGAAAATAATTCTTTAAATGATGGCATAGAACAATGCGTGATGAAAATATCTAGAAGTAATTTATATACTGAATGTTTTTTTAAATGAAGTTGCAATAACAAACGAATTAAAACAAATATTTCTTCTATTGATCATATATTAAATAAGTTAGAAGAAAAATCTGTGTGAAGTTCAATCCATTGATGATGAAAGTTGTCTTTCTTTGGATTTTATAGTTAATAAAAGAAGAGAAACAAAATTACATAAGTTTGCTTTTATCTGTATTTAGATAAACAGAAGAAAATGAAATAATAAGACTGTTTGAAATAAAATATAAACTAATAAGATGTTTGTCTAAAAAACAGCAACAACAATGATTGATAATGAAAGAATGCAAAAGAATTTCACCATTTTAAATTTAATAGACTAATGAAACAAATAATTTGTTTTTTACGATAAGAAGATTAATGAAAATTTGATAAAACATGACTGTAAGAAATGTTA